>WHYT01017267.1:81167-111086 GCA_009806455.1 Tetrax tetrax | reverse complement strand
GAGAGAGTTGGGGCTGTTCAGCCTGGAGAAGAGGAGGCTCCGGGGAGACCTGATAGCGGTCTTCCAATACCTCAAGGGGGCCTACAGGAAAGATGGGGAGAGGCTGTTCAGTGGGGCCTGTTGTGATAGGACAAGGGGTAATGGGTTTCAATTAGAAGGAGGTAGGTTTAGATTAGATATTAGAAAAAAATTTTTTACAATGAGAGTTGTAGAGCACTGGAACAGGTTGCCCAGAGAGGTGGCGTATGCCCCATCCCTGGAAACGTTCAAGGCCAGGCTGGATGAGGCTCTGAGCAACCTGATCTAGTCATGGATGTCCCTGCTTCTTGCAGGGGGGTTGGACTAGATGACCTTTGAAGGTCCCTTCCAACCCTAACCATTCTATGATTCTATGTCCCTACAGGTGATCCAACCACCTACACTGAGGTGAATGTAAAATGGAGATCTGACAGACCAGACAATGCGCCTGAGACTACACATACAGGTACTGCAACACTGCAGGACACTTCACATTTTCTCCTTATATTTTATCCTCTTTCTATATAACCATAATTACAAATTTATATATAGTGGAGGAGTCGCTTACAACTAGATGCCCAAAGAGATGCTAATATGATCTAGGCAAATTTTTACCAACAATTTATGTGTATTGTTTTTCATTTCCAAATGCATTTATGGTTAATGAACAGGTCAGTAATAGCATTTAAAGCACAGAAACAGAATTATTTTTAGAAAGTAATGGCAAAGGAGCAAAAATTAGGTTTTCAGCAGTTATTTGACAAGTTCAGATAACTTGTGTGTACGTTAAGCTAAAATTTTAAGATACATTAAACTATCTATCTTCTCAAACTGTGTAACCAGCTCTGAAAGCAAATTTTCTTTTGCAAAGTGAAATAATATAACTGGATATGAGTTTTAAGTCTCTTGTATGAGGTGTAAATGAAGAGAAGGAAAGGAATTACTGCATTTGTGTGCTGCATTAAAAACAATTAAGATATTTATAGAAAAACTGTCAGCTGCAGAAAATGCAGAGAAACAATGTTTCCATGGGTGGGTTAATTTGTCCTCACCACAAGGAAAAAGAAACTGAAAGCTTCAGATGGCCTTTCTGATTAAAAGTGGCAGTCAGGCAAACAACCGAGTGGGCCAAGTGGAGAACTCTGTCCTGCTGTTACAAAGCCAAAACCAATTTACTGGCGTCATTTAAATGCCCTCTGATTTTATGCCCATGAAACCAGGACTGGACTGCAGCATGAAAAATATTGTCAGTAATGCAGTTTTGATATATCACCATCGACCCATCTGTTTGTTGGCTGACTTTTTATACCCCAGTCCTCACTTCCTCCCTTCCTTTCTCCAATTCTCCCTACATTGTCTGTATTTCCAGGTCTTCAGAATTTTGTTCTAGGAATATAAAAATCCATATATGCTATACATATGGATAAATGCTATAGATTAGCTCTGTCCCTTCACATTCTTCACTGAAACCTCTTTAAAATTACATAAGTCAGGTGTTCTAATTCTGGTTTAGATTGGGGATTTTTTTTACCATGCAGATCAGCCTGGAAAGTGTTAAGGAATGAAGATCAAAAGAACACAGAGAACCTGGACAGGATTACAGTTGGAGCAGAAAATTATGAAGGCAGAGGTTTAACAACTAATTAACATGTGTTTCTTTGTTGTGCTTAAAAAGGATGATAATCTGAAATAAAAAAGAGTCTCTAGAATTTCAAATTACCGATAAAACCTTTTTTTAAAGTCTGAATGTGAACTTTGAAATTTCCTTGTGGGTCTTCAATTGTGTAACATCAGAAAAGTAACCCACGATAGCATGACCATTGCAAGCCATTCTCCAAGGGAAAGGCAGGGTATATTCCAGAGCGAGAAGCACTGGCAGCACTGTGCAGGAGTTGCAGGTGAACTGCATGGCAGTTTTGACACAGCAATGTTGGCAAAGCTGTGCGCTGCCACAGAGAGTGAGAGGTCGCATTTTTAGGCATCTTCGCAACAGCTATGATGATAAAGATTAGGACTGGCCAAGAAAAGGATTTTTCTGACCCTGAAAATGTGATTTCACATATAAACATACATTATATATATATATGTTCATATACATATAAACCTATATACTTATATAAATATATAAAGGGTTTTTTTTGCCTAATAACTAAAACGTTAGTTAGGACTCACAGCTTTTCAGTTTTCAGGAATTTGGTTTTTAATTAAGAAAGCAATTTCCAAAGCAAGGTTAAGTTTCTACAGGTATAATTAGCTGAAAAAAAAAAACCAAACAAAATGTTTTCATTTGCAGCTGCAGCACACTGAGGACATCCTCATAAACTTGTTCTTCACTTTCCACATGTGCTAGATCTATAGCCCAGTGTAACACATTCCTAGTGGAGGCCTAGTTAAAATTATTCTCATATTCCCCTAACTCAAAACAAAAGTTGACTTGCTTCTGCCTGTGGTGAGACCTCTCTCCCTTGTCCCTTTGGCAGCAACCTGCTTGGTGACCTCGCACTGGTGTTACGTTGTTGCTGCTCTGTTTTTCACTGCAGTGGTTCTGCTCATCACTGTCATCCTCTTGGCAGTGAAATGTCACCACCTCTGAAGTGGACGTAACATCCTGCTGACCTACGGGGTAAGCCATTTTTAGCCATGTTTGTATTTTCATACAATACATTTGCATTTGTCAGAGCAGGTGCAAGGAAGCATCCCAAACCAGATGCTAAAGTCACCATCACAAATTCAACCAGCAAGCAATTCACAGTCACATTAGATAACACCTAGCTCCCTGCTGCTGATGCATACTGCATTTAAAGGAGCACATCTGAATACCCAGCAGCTTCGGCAGAACCAGCTGCCAGAGCAAGTATTGGGCTCTGCTGCTTTTACTCCAAGAAAATTCATCACTTAATCATAGGTGTCTCCCAGTTGTGGAGTGAAATAACCCCACAAACCTGCCATGACATGAAACAAGCACATGCCGTGTGCACCTGGAGGTGATTCCCATTACCACTATCCAGGCCACGATTGACAGTGACCTGGTGAAGTGACAGGAGACAGGCAAGCTGTGTTGTTCGGTCTGGGATTTGAAGAAAACAAGGAAAACAGTTGTCCAATTCGATCTAGGAATAGCAGTGAGCAACCTTCCAGAGAAAACCTTCCCATTCACATCTAGTGTTTCTTGTAGAGCTACAAATCGTGTTTAACCACTCCTCTGGGTCACTCTCCCAGGAAGCCATCACTGGCCACACTGAAGACACCATGTCCCATTCTGTGCCAGAACTAGTACCTATGTCACTGAGCACCTCACTAGTCGTATGTGCCCTATCACCCCTCCATCCCGAGGCACAGCATGGTGGTCTTCCCATGGTCCTCACGGCATACAGGTGCCCTCTCTTTACTCACACTCAGGAGATTGAATGTCAGTAAGATGCTCTATTTCTATTAGCTTTTGTCCCTTTTATCCTCAGATAACTTGGCACAGGAAGGCTCTGCTTCTTCAACAAAACAAGACATAACGCTTGTTTACTTTCACATTATTTTCTCAGAAGAGACCTTTATGAAAGAAGACATTCCATCAGTCTGATCACTCTTCAGTTATGTATGTCTTCTAGGATCTCCTTTAAATCTCTAACCTCTCCATATATGGACAAAACATGTATTATTACTTCCATCTGGAATTTGCTTAATCCTGTAATACCGGTAACTATCCAATTGTATCAGTGTCTGTACCAAGGCATGGGTTCAAGATGCTGCATCAAAAGTTGGATTTGGGTTTTGTCTAGACAACACCCATGACCAGGTGGACTGGTTTGAGACACTACTTTTAATTCACACCCTGACTTGATACATGCAAGTGCAAAAAAAACATGGATAAAAAAGGGAATGTGAAAGGTTGTACTGAACTTTTTTTATGAAGCCGAGGTTTGGATGTGATTTTTCTTCTCCTAACAGCTTTTACTGGTATTTGTATGAGAGGGATATTGAAGGTGCAGGAAATTATATTCATTTAGTAGAGAAGTCTCAGTCTCATCATCACATCAGCTTGAATAAAATTATTCTGATTTACTTGTCTAGAAGAGTATCTCATAGAGATACAATATGTTGTTTCTGTCTTGAGGTAGTAAATAATTTTGTTTTTGTTTTGGTTTTGGTTTTTTTTCTCAAATGCTGTAGCTTCAGTTAAATCAGAGTCCTCTACTGGAACTAAGCCACCTCAGGTTCAAATGCATTTGTTTGTAATTATTATTTTGCCATCTGTTTTTATATTATTCCCAGTTCTCATCAGTTATAACTCCTTTTGAAGTGAGCTGATATCAATGATTTGCAGACCCCAAGTAGGAACTATATAGCATTTATTTCTAGAATTGTACCCTGTATCTAAGCTTATCTGTACTTAAGCCATGTTGTTACTGTTGATAATGTACCACATTTTTATAGTACATGTGCCAGAAATCAATAAAGAGATTCAGTAAAGCACTTGACCTGGTGATGTTTGTTCTTATGTTAGTCAGACTAGAAAAGTGACATGAAAAATAACATTTAGTATTCGTAGAACTGTAACACCTCTGAGCTGTTGCCATGAAGCAGGATGCTGCTCTGTTAAGTATGGTCTAAAGACACAATCCCTGCCCCACAGAGCAAAGCTCCAAAGGAATATTAGAAAAAAAAAAAACCTGTTAAATTTTCCTTGAGATTATCCTTTTATTTGGCAGGTGCTCTGGGATAAATCCAGGTCTTCAAATACCAGTGGAGAAAGAAATGTTTAAAAACCAGAGAGAACAAAAGAAAAGGTGGCAGGTGACATTTTGACATGGAAATGCATGTTGTTGTCATTCATTAACCTGATCTGATTTCAGCTGGAAGATTCTTAAGATAGTTGTCTTTCACATTAGACTCTCAGATAACCCCTACAACCAAATGAAATTGCCAGTCCAAATTAATTAGCTCCAGCTTTCTTTAGAAGCAAGAAAAATTCCACAGTCTTTGAGAGCTAAAGTTATATGGTTTTACATATACAACCTCTTCAATAATACCAAGCTATTGAAAAGGTATGTGCAGCAAGCAGTGGTTGTTAGTTCTTGGCACAAAGGCCCTACCAAGTAGAAAGTCTTCATTTCAGAACAAGGAGCTGGACGCACACACACTCAGATGCTGCATATTCAAACACAGCAAAGGGAAAGGCATTTCAGGACCATTTAGAAATCACCATTGATTATAAGCCAGACAGGGACTCACTCAGATAACCAGGTCTCCAGTTGCTGCAGGCAGATCTCCAGGAATTTCAGTGGCAAGTTCTACCATCTGAAAGGCAACCATTTGCACAGTGTAGACAACTGGATAAGAAGCATGCATACACTGCCTGGTAACTCTGAAGGAGGCAAAATACTCTGTTAAAATGCAAAGTTGTTAACTAGAACTGAAGCGACGGATTTTTTTCTGGTTACTAAGAATTTGACACATTGGCCTGTGGTTTTGACAATGCACTGTAGCCATTTACGGCAAGTTAAACAACGTCAATCTGCGTTTCATGCTCCACAACCAGTGAATATAATAGTGATCACTGAATTTGGGGGAGTTTGGCCTTGTTTGTGATCTATTTAGTTTCTCATTCTAACAATACTAAGGACACAGGCAAACAAAAGGACTCTCTTCTTGCATCTGTTTCATGTTCACAACGTCCTGCTCTCAAATATAAAGGCAAAATCCTTCTTAGATACAGTTTGAAAAGAAAATGGCCTATCTGTACTGAATTGTTAAAACAAGATTACCTGGTCATTGGTTATATATATGACATTATGCATATTACACATGTCATCTAAAAAGTCATATGTGACTGTAAATCTAGCACTAGGGAGTCATGTCTCTCCCTTGTTTCTGTCCCTTTCCTTTTCCCTGGAGCTTCTCCAATTCTTTATATTCCATTCTCTCTCTGGCTTCAGGCACATCCTGGAGCTACAAGTGACACTCATTCCTGCTGTTCCAGCTTGACTTTTTTTTTCCTGGCCTTTCAGCCATTCTCTCAGCCCTTGCTGATAAGCACCATCCCTTTTATTCATGGACACAGTAATGCATGGGTAAAGACTGAAGGAGATAATGAAAAGAATGCAAACAAGCCATGTAAAAGGATGGCCTTATTAAATTGCACAGACTAAAGAAAACATTTTAGGACCTTGATGAAGGCAGATGCGAAAATGTAAAAAAGAACAATTAAAATCCTAAAGTAGGAGCAGCTTCAAATAATTTTCTTTGGAAATTCAGTGCACTCTTTTTAAAGTCTGCTATGTGGGAAAAGGAAGGACAGGAGCTCATCTGGAGAAGGAGGTACTGTCGTTCATCTTTTCAATCTTGTGCAACTCCTTCCCTAGATAACCAAATTGAGAGCTAGCAGAACACTCAAAATTCAGGCTCTGCCTAATAATTCTCACTATTGCATCAATTTCTCAGAGAAATAGTAACAAAGTCTACTTATGTAGAAAGCAACAGATATTCTGTTCTGGCTAATACCTGGCATCAAGTCACCAGTGTGAGAAGCTGGTTAGAAAAAGCTCTCTACCTGCCTATGTAGGAAATCATCCCAGAACAAGCCATTTTTATAGGTAGGAGAACTTCAAGGTGGGAAATTTTATCTCAGCTGTGTCCTACCTCCATGCGAGCAGAAGATCAGAGACACTCGTGCATCCCCCCTTGGCTGCTTGGGCAGCAAGGGAGCCATGGTGCATCCCAGCAGGTCTTCCAGTGGGAATGCTTGGGAGACCAAGGATCTGGTTAGGCCCTAAGCCATTAACATGGAGGAACTTCTGTAAGCTGTATTGGTTCATTTTGTATCTTTTCATAGTTGTGTGCCTACAACTGGGTATTTGGTGGGCAGATGCTGGAGATGTGTTGCTGTTCATCAATAAGCCAAAGACTCCATCCCTTCTTGAAGTGTTTCTCAATGGTAAAACTCACACAGCTCCTCCTTAATGACAGCATATACCATAGCCCACCGTCTTTAAAATAGGTCAGCTACCACCTATCTGCATAGCTGGACTCGCCAGTCCATATAGGCCTATATGGATCTACTTCCTGTGAGGTAGAAATCTTCAGTAGTTATTCTGAAATGTCTTTTTTTTTTTTGCTACAGTAAGGTTTGCTAGGGAGGAGAACTTTCTTCAAACTTCCTCTTTACTCTCTGCCTGCCGTGGTGGCTTCATTCAGAAGGTGAATCTAAGTCACCTTCTGTCTATACAGAGTGCTGGTGAATAAGCTCAACGCTAGCCAGCAATGTGCCCTTGCAGCCCAGAAGGCCAACTGCATCCTGGGCTGCATCAAAAGGAGTGTGGCCAGCAGGTTGAGGGAGGTGATTCTCCCCCTCTACTCTGCCCTGGTGAGACCCCACCTGGAGTACTGTGTCCAGTTCTGGAGCCCCCAAAATAAGAAGGACATGGACCAGTTGGAGAAGGCCCAGAGGAGGGCCATGAAGATGATCAGAGGGCTGGAGCACCTCTCCTATGAGGACAGGCTGAGAGAGTTGGGGCTGTTCAGCTTGGAGAAGAGGAGGCTCCGGGGAGACCTGATAGCGGTCTTCCAATACCTCAAGGGGGCCTACAGGAAAGATGGGGAGAGGCTGTTCAGTGGGGCCTGTTGTGATAGGACAAGGGGTAATGGTTTTAAAATAGAGGGAGGTAGATTTAGATTAGATATTAGGAAAAAGAATTTCACAATGCGAGTTGTAGAGCACTGGAACAGGTTGCCCAGAGAGATGGCGTATGCCCCATCCCTAGAAAGGTTCAAGGCCAGGCTGGATGAGGCTCTGAGCAATCTGATCTAATCAGGGATGTCCCTGCTCCTTGCAGGGGGGTTGGACTAGATGACCTTTGAAGGTCCCTTCCAACCCTAACCATTCTATGATTCTATACTGAACAGAAAACTCCCTCTGACTCCTGAGGTCTGGACAGGCCCTGAACTCACAGGAAATTTTCTGAGCTGTATCATCATGGTGTTACAGTTCTGGTCCATTCAGATGAGTTGCCTTTGTTTTTACAGGGGACCAGCTGGAAACCAGTTCTGTGGGTGTATATGTCCTTCAACAGTCCATCAGATTTTTTTTCCTTTTTCCTAAATACAGTAAGCTAGTCCTGTTCCTGAGGGTGCAAGTTTGAGATGATTCCACTTTACAAATAAAGCATGCAGTGTCTTGTATGTTACTGTACTCTTCAGAGGGTGAGAGGAGGGAGACAATCTTCTAGTGCTTTTAGCTCTAATGTTTCCAAATGTGGTTTTGACACAAGGGTGAGGAAAACCAACACATGCCCCTAGATCCCATGGATGTGCTAGAGGATGATGAAGTAAACCGGAATGTCATACAATTTCAATTTATTTAATTCTGTAATCGCAAATGAATTAGGAGCTGAGCAGAGCACCAAATAAGAGAACAGTGTTATGGGGGAGAAATATAATCTGATTTTGTATGTTGTAGGCACTTACGCATGAACGTTTAAATTCCTCTCTGTTTCTCCAGGGGAATCTGGTGTCTTGGAATCTAGAAAACCAAATGGGGACCTTAGCAAAGAAGCAAGCAGGGAATCTAGTCTACAAATGGTCAACTGGACTGGCAGCCAAGTAGGCAGCCATATAGTAAGTTAAAATTGCTTCTTTCTATTCCTTTCTTACAACGTTTCTCTAAAATTTCTTCTTTCTATTCCTTTCTTACAACTTTTCTCTACTTATCTACCAAAAGATAGGCAGGGAGGGCCAAAATGTCCTCTGCTCAATTCTTTTTTCCCCAGTAGACCCATTAGAATATTTGGATTTTAGCAAAAAAAATGGGTGGTTCCAGTAGTCAACCACTCCTCAGCCATACACACCCTACCCCAGGGATTTCATGACAATGTATAATAAGAGAAATTGTACTTTGTAAGAAATTCCATTATTATAGTCCTCAGTTTTGCTTCAGGGAGAATGAAGCACTGAAGGATTAAATCTTATGTTAAAAAACATTTTGGGCAAAAATACTTTGGGGTTCCTTAAAATATTTCTTTTCACTACAAATTAAGATGTGTTTTTATTTTAAGTAATTTATATTTTCATATTTTAGTTTATTTTTATATTTTAGTTCCCTACTGGAATACTGAAAGGCAAGACCACAAGGGACTCTGTAAGACCAGCCAAGAGAGTCCAGCCCTCTGTGTACTAAAGGGAGCTCTGCCTGAATGTGCACTACAAGCAGCACCCTTCTATCTATCTATCTATCTATCTATCTATCTATCGTATCAGATTGTATTTGTATTGCAGTTCTGCTTCTAATCCATTTATCTTGGTTACCTCTAAAATATATAGCTAAACTTCACTATGCAATAACATTTTTCACTCATTGTATCAAATGCACCACAGTGGAAGTAAACGATCATTTTTCCATTTATATGAAAGGAAAATTCAAGCCTCGACATGAAAAGCATTTGCCCTCACAAACAGAAGTGCATAAAGAATTAGCAAAAGAATGCTGTGGAGTTTGCTAAACTCCTCAGACCTGTGGTGATTTTCTTCAACATTTTTAGGGTGCAAATGGTCATAGAGAATGATCATACAATAACAGACGTATTTTTCGGTTTTCCTCTCTGTAAGTGTCAGAGTGACAACCTAGAGTGATTAATCATCAACAGCTTTTCATCTGTACTCACCCTACAGAGTCTGCAAAGCTGGAATAGGGTGACCTGGAGGCTACTCTTTTCTGTGTCTTATCCAGAGAATGGTTTACAGAATGACAGTTACTCTCCTGCTCAGATCTGCTGATGGTGTGACATGTCACTGAGGGCAGAAATTTGGACAGCAGGACTTCCATTATTGGTGGTAATTGATGAAAATAACACAACTCAGCCCAATTCTTGGAGCTCTATATGGATTTTCAGGGGAAGCAGCTGAAGCTTACAGGTTTTATTTGCAATTTAATCTGCGGTAACTGAAGAGGCCTGGAGCCTTTTCTGTAGCAGGAAAGGACTATCAGAGTAGGGACTTACTTCTACCTCGGTACACTGAGAGATAATGTACAATAATTACAATATTTTTAAGAATGTCCATTCTCCAAAATAAACTCTACTGCTAGGCGATGTAACAAACATAGGACATATTAAAAGCTGTGAAGAGACTAACACAGCTGCTGAAGCCTTCTCTTGTCCAGAGATTGCATATCATTCTTGCCTAAACCTCTTTTACCTCTTGGCATAAAAATCACACCAAAAAAAAAAGGGAAAATTATTATTAAAATTTAACAATGAAGCAATCTTTTCACTAGGAAATCTCAGAGGGGTTCCTGAACATCTTGTGCTTCTGAACAAGACTAATGGCTTAAGGCTGAAGCTCAATTTTTGTGAGCCATTTCACCTCCAAGTCCATTTCACAGCCTTCTATACCTCACTTGCAAGATTATTTTTTCCTGTCTGCCAGCCAAAACATCTTTTTAACCTACATCAAAAGATAGTCCACCTAGCTCCCAAATTCCTTAAGATCAGTGCATTTAAGAACAACTTTTGTCTCCCTTGCGTCCACCTCCTGAGCTCCCTGAAACCTTCTGTTTCTGTAGTGTTAGGTGCTTCTTTGGCCTCCCACAGGCCATACTTCAGGTGTGGGTTCCTGCAAAACTGTTGTTGCTTGATGGCTGTGCTGTCTCTAACTGCAAGCTCCAACACTCTCCAGTTAAAAGGCTTGATTCAGCAGTAGAAGTAACGCTCAGACCTTTTGAGAGTTACCGTGGTTACACTGGGAGCTGGGTTAGTCCTTACCTGCTTATCCCTCTTCTTCTGTGTTGGAGTGTGACAATGATTAGAGTTTTCTCAGCCCCAGATGTACAGAGAGGAGATGATTCAAAGAGAGTTGGGAATTTAAGAACAAATTTCTACAATTCAATGAAAACTACACACTTAAAAAATCTGCCTTGAAGTACCACCTTTTACATCATGTTCTTGAAGCCACATCCTTATATACATTCAGTCTAAATAAACATATTTCTAAGCTGATTTCAGTGTATGCTTTAGTTATGAACTCTTCATTCTTTGCTCATAATAATGGTCAAACTGCTCCACAGACTTTTATCCAGACCTCGTGTAACTCAAAGGCAAAATGTTGACTTCTTTTTTTTGACAGGATCAGCCCCCATGCTCATTCAATTGTGTTTGAATAGAAAGCCAGCTAATAAACAGCAAATAACAAAACACAGCCCCTAAAACTGAAATGGTGAAATACCCTAACACCCAATGTGAGATGGTAGAAAATGCAGTTGAGGCAGAATGGCAGACATACTGAATCATGTATAGATCTCAGCCTTAATGTCAGGGCACTTCCGGCTGCATGTTCTCTCCTTGGCCACCACTTCCCATTTTATCAAATGCATGTGCCTTAATAATTGACATTATAGAAACACGTAAAGAGACATGAGATTTGTCCTGAGGTTTCAGGGCATTTCATAGTCCCCTGGCCTAAGAGTAGAGACTTGCACAGAAGTCTCTTCATTTTGCCTTGCTTCTTATTTTAAATCTCAGTGGTAACTTGGATTGAGATAGTCATGTACCACCAAGAAAGATAGAAGTCTTGCACAACTGTATAACATTCATTGTGGTTAAGAAGGGAGTAACAAATGGTGAGCCCAACCTGTCTCCTACAGCATGAAGATGCTGTGAATGCTAAAATGAGACACTTCCTCTTTCAACTCAGAAATGCAACTGGTGTTTTCCAAGATAACAACCTGTGGCACAGGCAAGCCTCTCATATTGCATCCGTACCCTGCAACAGAAAGGAGTGAAATAGGTGAGGAGTCCATACATGACCTGATGTAATCTGCAGGACCAGCAGGAGTAATTTGTCAGATTTTATGGAGAAGCCAGTTTGTGGTATCTCTGTTTTACAGATCTTCCTACTTACCCTGTTTTGGTTTTTTTCCCAGACTTACCCTAGCCCTCCCCTCTTCACGATAAAGATACAGCCCATAAAGCCAGAAATTAGTCCAAGATACAGGCAAAAGCATGAGACTCAGCGTTTAGCAAGTGGAAGGCAAGAGGGTTTGAATATTAGATGGGCAGCAGAAGAAAGTACAAAGTAAGGATAATCAGTGAAGTGTCAGAACCAAAGAGAAGACAGACAATAGGTCACTGCTAATCAAGCACAGCAAGAAGGTGGTAGTTAATTAAGCCAGATCTAGTTACCCAAGAAGTGGTTTTAGTGAGAAAGGACACTAGGGGTTAACAAACATGCATTTATACTGTGTTTAATTCTCCCTTCATGATTTCACAGACTTTTTCCCTACAAGAAATTTCTTTCTTTTTTTTTCACTGCTTCCTCTCTGTGACTGCATCAGTTAACTAAGACAGAAAAGCCAGGGGTCAAGGACACTGTGTCTGCTTAGTCTCATCCAGAAATACTAGATTGCTCATGTTTGTATTCCCCGCAGCACACACTGGCTGAATGCCATATCCCTTCTTACACAGGCTGTGCTGATCACTCTGTAGTATCCCACAATGGAGCTCGCACAGGGTCCATCAGATTCTAATCTGAAGCCATATTCTGCAGGTACTGCTTCTTACTGGTGTTATATATGTTCACCTGATTCGTGTTAATATACATGGAATCTTTAATTATCCTGGGAAGAACAGGGTGATATGTACATAGTTCTGTATTTTGAACCTGTATAGGTAACATATAAGTTTTGTTTAAAGTTATAAACGTATTTGGGAGGTTTATTTAAGTTATTGAAAATGTGTTTGTCAGGATTCACTCCTGCCTTAGTAGTTTGACATAATTAAGGATTTTACCTGCTTAACAGCGCTGTTTGCATAAGAAGGACACTTGACAATGGAGCGAACAAAAGGCGGGAAAAACGGGCTGGGGGCTGATGACAACAGGCACTTAATCAACTCCAAATATGGGACCAGCCGCTTTGGTACTCTTAGCCAATTAACACCTGTATAGTGGCTAGTGACACACTCTTAGCCGATCAGTACCTGCGGCGAACGGTGTGAGTGACCAATGGAATGTAGATGGTGAGCGCCAAAAAGGAGACAGGTATAGTGGGGGGACCTGGAGAGGTTATAAATACTGTAACCATGAACAAAGGGGTGAGTGTCTAGGGGGAGCGGAGACTCCCAGTGCACTCAGCGCTGCTTGCTTGTGTGTGTCTTGGGACTCCTGGCGCACCCAGCGCTGTTTTCTTGCTTCTATTCAATAAATTGGAAACTTTCATTGGAATCCTGTTTTGGGGGCTTGGTTTCATTTATAACACTGGTGTCCCCTTATTTTTGGATTTCCTTTAAAACGCTTCATAACTTCTGTGTGGTTAATCCAGCATCTGGGTTTTGGGGGTTTGTTTCTTTTCCTAAAAGCTGAGCAAACAGGCCTTGTAGTCTGTTATAGAGCATGAAGAAGAGATGCTTTCTGCTAAGCAAAGAAACTGAGACCAGACTTCATCATCACAGTAAATCTGCCCTGAGGTCACCTAGTGTCACATCAAAATATCCTTACTTTGTGCTGTTTGAAAGCTCTTACAAATATTGAAATCTCAATTTTGTACTGCTAGACTTGACGTCAGATCAGTCACTATCTGACCTTTCATAGCTGGAAAAAAAGCACTGGCTTAAATACTATCTCAGGTTGATTCATCAGAAATGTGACCTTGTGCACAGGTCTGAACTGCTCCTTAACCCTGCAGGGCCCAGGTCTGATATTAACGACCACACAACTATCGTCTCACCCAATCTAGACCAGTAAAAGGAGTCTTCTAAAGAATATCTACCCTTTAATTAAGACATTTCAATCACCCATAGTATCTCATGAAGGCAAAGTCTGCCACGTTTAAAAGCATGTTATACTGTTAATTAAGGTAAGTCCCTTGATTTCTAGCAGTTGCTTTTCCCAGGGCAGAGAAACAACTTCCCGATGAGGAGGATTAGAAAGTATTTCTCTCACAGTGAAGACATTAACCTGTGTGGGTTCATGGATGTCTAATAGGGGATCTAGTCACACTGCAGCAGATGACTTCTGAGATGTTCACGGTTTGGGAAGATAGTCATAGAGAATAATATAATACCCATGAGCAATTCCCTTGAATTCAATGGGGCTGCTTGTAAAAGTAAAGGCAGAAGGATCAAAATTGGATGATCTAGACAGACTATTTAAAATAAATGGGAAGGAAGCTTGGAATTGTGTGACGAAGGCTGACATCTTCCTTTTCCTCAAAAAAATAACTAAAAAGCTAGTTTTATTTCAGGCCAGTATTATAATGTGCAAAAGAATTACTAAACATAAAGAACCATCCAGAAAACTTCACATGTTCTCCCAAGCTGGGGTTATAAGGCAACGTATTACATTCTGTTAGATGAGCTTACAGCATAGGGGGAAAAAAAAAGCCTATCTGGGCTTTCAGGGATGCTGGCCCTTCTTCGGGCCTGCTGCAACGGCCAGAAACACCAAAGCTGAGACCAAGCTAGGAGCAGCCCCACGGAGCCGCATCCGCTGGCTGGGGTCCTGGGGCGGCAAGGCCCAGCTCAGCCGGCCCAAGCGCCTCTCGTCTTCCCCCATGCCTCTCACCGTTTCCGAAGGGCCCGGCCCGCAACTCGGAGGCTGAGAGGACCCATGAGGCGGGCGGGAGCAGAGCGCTGCCCCCGGGCTAGGCTTTTGCAAGCCAGTGAACGGAGAAAGAGGGGAATTTCCACTGCCCGTAAAATGCGGGAATGCGTTTCTGGGTGCCCCACTCCGCCCCCCGTCGTCCCGGCTGCTCCTCAAGTAGCGGCGCGGACACGCTCCCCAGCCAGGCAGGCCGGGGATCATGGTGAGGGAAGCCCTGTTCCTCCTGGCTTGGCTGGCCACGCTGCTGGCCTTCACCACCGCAGCACCAGGTAACCGGGGACCGGCCCTGCGGGGTGGGCGGGGGCGGCGCAGCTGCTCAGCGGGGCGCCGGGCAGCCTGCTTTGGGGGCAGCCCGCCACTTGGGGAGGCGCAGGCTGGTGTGCACCCTGCAGCATCGCCGGTGCCTGTGCCGGCAGCGAGGCAAGGGCATACGGTCCATCCGCCATGATGGGGTTTGCCTGGGTAGAACATCTTTCCCCAGACAACCCTATTTGGGGTAGGGCGTCTCATGGTCTTAGACCATGTTTTCACTAGGGGTCGTTCCCTGGCATCCCCATCTTCATGGGGTTTGCTTGCAGGTTGTGGCCTGCTGTGCTCTGTATCCCCGTCAGTTTACATAAATCTTGCAATAGCTGAATCCTGTTTTCTTTCCAAGATAAAATGTGTGCAGGAGCTTTTCCTAGCTCACAGACCAGGTGCTGAAAGTGGCTCTGAGCAAGGCCAGGTTGGACGGGGCTCCGAGCAACCTGATCTGGTTAAGATGTCCCTGCTCCTTGCAGGGAATAGATGTCCTTTAAAGGTCCCTTCCAACCCACATCATTCTGTGATAATACAGTGCTGAGACCCAAGATGCCGTTGGGAAGTGGTGGTTGAAAATTTAGTTGGTCTCATCACTGTATGCCTGGCGACCTCTAGAGATCAAAACAGCTTTTAAGTACCCAGAGCTAAAGGTCTTCCAAGACAGTGGGGAGTGCTGGGTTACTCAGATTAAAACTTCCAGAAAGTATTTGTGTTCTCTGAGTAGTCAGGAGATATTTAATTCTGTCTCATAATTATTGTCCTCAGATATCACAGCTTCTTACCTGGAGGACACAACCACAGAAGGTACTGGTGAGTTTCTTTTTCCCCTAAGTAACTATGGAAGGACTGGACACCCAGACCAGGAGCTCCCTAGGGAGCTGTGCAAAGAGGTGGTTTACATACAGCATTGCATGTAGCCTGTATCATATTCATTAATAACAATATGCATTTCTCCGGTAATTCTGCTTCTACTTCATTTTTTCTAATAAATTTTTTCCATTACCCTCCTGTGGTTTGCTATAGGTAATTTTACTACTTTTTTCCTTTGGTTTAATCTAACTGTACTCTGCATCTTCCATACTGTCATGAAATTTGTTCTTTTAGAGATGACAGTAAAAAATGTTCAGCTGTCCACCTGGACATTGCTGTTTTTTCTGAAATGAGTAATTTTTATCAAAGACTTTCTCTAAATCTACACAGGAAAACAAAAAGGAGCTTCCTGTAACTGTGTGTATATTACGCTCGTTGTGAATGATAACATTAGAAAAGTTGTCCAGAAAAAAGTAAGGTATAAGGAAATGTAAGAAAACATCTGCAAGAATTTAAAAAATAATCTTTAGAACAGTAGGGAGAAGTTGTTTTGTTAAGTCTGAGTCTCTTTCTCTCATACTTCGATCTTCAACTAACACTGGCAAGTGCATAGGACTGGAAATAATGTAACTAATTTGTCTGCTTTAATTAACTTTCCTAAATACCACCTTTTGGAATGAAGACTCAGCTGGAAAGGCAATAAGATAATTAGTGTCATCCTTCGCTTCTTCAAAACCCTTCTTAACCTTGTTATCTGTTACCTCTACCTGGTCAATTGTTAGAAGTCTGACAAACTGATTTTTTTTCAAAAACTGTAAGTCTGTTCTTCTGTTTGCTAATGGTCTAAGGAGTAAACTAAAATTACTTTAAAGATTATTAGTTGAGTTTTAAAGTGTGGTATTAAAGAGTGAAGAATATATGCATCATTGAGTCTGGTGATTCTGAAATAAGATAGAATTTCTATTTTAATTTTGTTTCCCCATAGCTCTGCCAGGGCTTTGCACTCCTGCCTTGAAGCACCTCTGCTAGCCCAGCCCAGGGCTCCCCCCAAAGCTTTATTAATACATTTCAGTGTATCCCAGGTCAGTTTTAAGTGTTTTTTTAATACTATGCATCGCTGTGCTGACACGCTTTAGTTCCACCCTGCAGCAGTTGTTACCTTCTGGCTTTTGGTGTGATTGCAGGTTAATCTGAGATGGCATGTTGCACTGCAACGCCTCCTTAGCAGATGATTTTAAAGGACTTGTAAGAATAAAAGCATCCTACATAAAAGAATAGCAGTAATCAACAGTCATTCCTCGCAATATGTATTTCTAATGTTTTCTTTTTGTCTAGCTGAACTCACCTTTGACCCAAATGGAGATAAGCTCAGTGAATATCCTGCAATTTAAATATTTCTTTCATGTTATATTTTGTCTTTAGATGTGCTACACAAGACCCTTCTGTTCTCAGAAAGGGCCTACCTATTAGCCACAGTGTGTGACTGGTTATTTAAAGCTCTTGATTGATTATTGAAGCATCAGCTGCAGTCTCAGCTTTCCTTTCTGCATTTTGTTTCTCCAATTTGGATCAGTTCCCTGGCCTGGATTTACAACATAGTGTCTTAGATAATTCAGTCATTACAACTGAAAGCTGAGTATTTTCTGGTACAGAACAAGAAGGAGCCAAAGCTCATTGCAGAGGCAACAGCTTGCACAAACTGGCATTGCTGCTGAAATACCAGCGATGTCATATTTTCCCAGTAGCCCTGATGTTTTGACCTTGTTCTTTGGGCACACAGCCACAGTAGCTGGCCACACGTGCCTAAGGGTTTGTAGGTGTTGGAGAGCAGCTGGCAGAGCGTGGCTGGCCTAAATATACTCTCTTGTATTCGTTGCTGCAGATGAAGTAACCACCAGTGGAAGCAGAGGCAGGAGGAGTGAATACAGTAAGTTAGTCTTGCTACTTTTAAAGTACCTAACTCTTGTTACTGTGATATATATCCTTGCGATGCTTCCAGGAAAGGCTGTATCTCCCATTGTGTGGGAGATTGCAGGGGCCACAGCGAGACTAAGACCCAGACTATTAAAGGTGTGTAGACTTTGCTTTGGGACGCAAAGTGTGTTTTCATACCAGAAAACTGTGGGAAAAACAACTTCAGCCTAAGTCACCAATTAATGCTCTTCAGATTGCTTTCTGTCTTTACCAACAGCATACTCGGTGCTTAATTTTGAAGGCCTTATTCCTATTAAATCTTCTTCCTTTAATAATACTGCCAATATCCCTCCACTCTTGACCTACACTCCCTCTGCCATGCCAGCTGTGTCCTCCCTCTGCACTTCCCTTACTGCAGCATCCTCTGTCACTGGTTATCTTCTTTCTTTTCAACATCTCATTAAAAAAAGCATCCTAAGAAGATACAATATTCCACATTAAATAGGTCAGAGGTAGTATTAAACTTGGAAAATTTCCACACCTTTAAAAATAGCTCTGAATTAGCTTTTCCATGACCTTGTTGCTTCGGTGGTTGCTCTTCTGCTTCATAGAATTCATCTTTATCTGCATTTTCAGATTTTGCTCATCTGACACTTGACTATGGCTCTCCTGCCCTTGCTCTTGCATTTGTGCTTGGGTAGCACATTCCCAAAACTTCTTTCATGTCCTGAATCCCCAAATCAAGGGAAGTCCAAAACTTTCACAGTTGATCAGCTGTTGTTGCCTCATTCTCATGTTCAGAATCAGTGGTGACAGCCTTACCAACTTGGCATCCTCTGGGAGTCCAGGACCACCTATCCCAGGACCATTAAGCACTCTAACTCCAGGACAGAGGAAACACAAATGGCATTTATTGAGCTGCATCACACGCTTATATACTGGCTAACTCTGCCCTTTGTGGGTGGTGCACTCTTGGGGGAGTGGCGATCCCTCCTCTTTCCGTGACATCAGATCCCTACTATCAGCATGTTCACAGCTGCTTTTGCGTGCTCTGAGAAGCAAGTGCCTTCTTGTGGGATGTGCACCTGGAAGAGACCACCTGGAGCACAGCTTCCCTGTCTCATCACGCAACACCTGTGAAGTTGGCCAAAAGTGTTGAGAAATCTGAGGGGTTTAGCTCTTGCCAGCGATATTACTTTTCAATCCGCTTGGTAGCAAGTGAAATATTTAATACTCTCCTTGGTAGTATGGATTTCAAGAGGGATTGGGGTGATGGGGAGAAGAAGCAGGTAGATCAGAATCCTGTTGTCTAATTCTTTCTCTTCCACATCTAGCTTGACAGGTTTTTCCACAGAATGAAATTTGAACCTCAGTGCGTTTTCATGGGCTGAAGGTTTCTTCTAAAATCTTTAGAAAACTTTGCCTTTTAAAATATGCTAATATTATTTTTATTTTTTTTTTAAATAGTTGAATACGACCCTATCAGTGAGGAAGACTACATGACGGGTATGTCCAGGGAGCTCCGTTTCTTTTACCCTTCTGCCTGCAAATATCTTCAGCCAACAGCCTCACAGTTACCATCTCTCACACACAGCTTGGATTCCTACAGTGCGTGATGGCCTGTAGAGAGAAGAAGGAAAATTTTATGGTTGTTACCTGGATATTGCTGTATTAGCCTATTACTTTGTGAACTATAATGAGAGGCAGAGGGGACTGAGGTGCTTTATTGTTTCTGGCCTTTTTAATTATCCTAAAATATTTAAAATTTCATGCCTGATCTCCTAATTTAGTCAGAAAATTTTCTGGAGGTCTCAGAGAGGAGGTGGTTATTTTTAGTATGCTATATTATGCTGGAGATAGGAGACATAGCTAAGTTTTTATCTATTTCTTTTCTCCAGCTGTGAACATAATATGGAAATTAAATAAATGCAAGCAGAACCCTAAACCCCTGTTTAACGATATCTAAATATCCTTCTCATTTGCCACATTTTTCATTTTTTGTCTGTTGCATTGCCGGTATTTTACTAACTTTTATTCTCGTCAGATTCTTCAAGCCTGCAGCAGATACAAGTTATGTATGTAAAACAGAAGCAAAAGGTATCTGGGGGCACTTATTTTAAGAAGGCAAAAATAGCATAGTTTTAAGTATGAGGTAAACGGCCAGCTTTGCATGAAAAGCTTATTTCTTATATTGTTGGGAGGGGTGCAGGAAATTCAGATAGCTTGCTACTTCTGCTTCCTCTGCTTAGTGCAGCCAGCCCTACTCTACCCAACAGTGGCAATTTGTGAAGAGTTTTGCTGAAAAGGATGCAAAATGTACATTTCCATAAAGTACTGATTTTTGTTTTTCTGTAGGTGAGCCCCGCATCATCTCCACTGAGCAATATGTGCAGAATAGAACATGTAAGAAGTTTCCTCTTTATTTTTATTTAGCTTAGAAATGGTGATGTTTCTGTCTTTAGTACAAGATGTGAAAAAATTGTTTTTCAGGGACATTCTAAAGAACTATAAGCATGGAAATGCTGGAAAGACCACTGTAATTGTGGGGACTTTTTAAAATCTACAGAAATTTTCTTTACGCTGAGGGAGCATCAAGCAGTAGGTTTTGCCTCAATAACGTAATAAAGATATTAATAAGACTTGTAACTCTTTTCTGAGGAAAATATGGCAAGGATAGGTATTTTTGCTGTGATCTTAAACAATAGGGCCTAATAAAATAACTCCCTAGTTCATCAGTGTACTTGGTATTCTGGTAATATAAATAATAAGCAGTTGTCTTAATATCACAGCCTCCTGGCTGCGCTAGGATTTTCATCTAAGATCAGAACAGGGGAAAACATCAACAATTAAGATGTAGGTTGTCTCCAGAGAATAAACAAACATTGCAAGGGATGTGGCCAATGCACAGCAATCGCAGGATTCCTGCTTTTACCATTATGGGACATTATGGTTGCATCTTCCTTCTTCCCTGCAAACACAGCGTAATTAGAGAGGCATCAAGTCCTGTATACCAGTGGCAGGTGGTCCATGCAGTGTGCCAGTTGCCAGCACTGTTTGGCTTCTGGACCACTTTCAGGTACCACATATCCAGTTTGGAAGTAGAAACACCAACTGAATTCTGGAGTGATTTGTTATAAATAACTGGCTTTACTGTTTTCAATTTTTTGCTTGTCTTTTGTTTTTTAACATCTTTTTCTTACACCAGCAGTTGAGCACAGCATCAATTTGAATGAACGATCTGTGATTGAGGATCCACGTGAGTTTTCATTTCTGTTTTTTTTTTATTTTATTTTCTGGTGCTCTACAGTGAAAATCCTGCTGTTCTTTTTATGCAGATGTTACCTTATCTATGTTCTTTGAGATCTCTATCAATTTGAAGATCCTAGATCTTCATGATCTAGAGATAGTGTTCTGCTGTCTAATTAAAAAAAGAAAGGCAACTTTCTCCCACTGCTAGAAGTTTAGGAAGTTGTGTGTGCAGGAGGAAGGGCAGAAGCTGTTACCTCAAGTTCATATCTGTGTCCTGGGTTGTTAATGACTGGGCTCAGTCAGCCACATCTGATGAGACATATCTAGATCTGCAACTAGATCTAAATCTTCATTTTAAAATGCAGGGTTATGTCCGCTTCTGAGGGTGATTTGTTTGGATAGAAAAAAAACCCATAAGGTGTCTTTGGGTAGATTAAATTGCCTGAGATTGCTTGTTGCATGGCTGATTTTTTAGGTAAGAAACCCTTTCAGTTGAAAAGGCAACGTGGCCTTTTGCAGAGCATCCTATTTTTGCACTTCCCTTTCAGTGTTCTCCCGTGACTGCCCTGATCTGTAACAACCCCCTCAGGCATCACTGTGTCCTGCTTAGCAGATCAAGGCATGGGGTTGTATTATCTTCACTGGGTACGTGTAGAGGGGTAAGGTCCAGCAGTGTAACCCTTCTGATGTCTTGTTACAGAGGGATCCATCTATGGAGAGGAAAATGCCGGAGGAAAGGATCAGCCTTGTAAGTGGACACTTTTTGTAGGCATGCACGCGAAGATACAACTATATATTTTATCTGTACATTTTTTTAAAGAATCTTTGTTATGAGACAGTACGGCAAAGGAGATTAGCAGATACCTGTAAGTGTCTCCCAACAGATGGATCAGTCCCTTAGTGCTACATCATGCTGGGACAGTTGAGAGCTGAGCTACCTCAGGACCTCATGATTTCATATCTAACTCTTTTCTTTTCCCATATAGAAAAATGCGCACAGAGTGAAGAAACCTGGTCATCAGCTGGCAGTTTCTGCTTAATCACAGGAACATTTGATTCCTATAGTACAGAATTTGCTTCAAAATCTCTTTATGTTATTGTTAGAATTTGGATTACAATAAATCAGTATCAATGCTTGCCCTGCCATGCTGTAGTGCCTTATTCTTTAGTAAGAGGACCAAGAGAGAGAGAACCCTGACTGCTTGGCTGGCCTTGTCAAGTTTCCTGTAAGCAGAAAAGGATGCTCTGTTCACATCCTGGCTAGGTGTGAAAAGTGTGTTGTGGGCTGGAAATATTTTTGCTGATTCCTGAAAGCAACAAAATGGACCATACAAAGCCCTAAATTTGAAATAAAATAAACCAGCAAAACCAAAACAAGAATCAGTTTTGAAAGCTCTGTGGAAAGCCTTCAGAGAACCACTTCATTTTCTAGTCTATCTCATCATTCTTTTCCTGGCCAGCTTGACAAGACAAAGGTGAATGGGTATGGAAAGCTACAGCTCTGGTTGATGCAGCACAACTGGCTTCTTGTACACAGACACAGATTAAATGTACCGGGGCCCTGAAGAGCATTGCCTGACCTGTCTTCTTCAGTGCCCTATCTGACTTGGTTTTCTCGTGTGGCTTAATTTGCTTTTCTACCATTTCCTAGCTGCCATCCCAGGCTGAAAGTTACGTTAGGAGGAACTGAATTATGTTTCTAGATAGCAAAAAGGACCAAAAGAGATTACGTGCAAGAGAGAGCCTTTGGGGCAGTAGGCTGCAAAAGTAGGTGTTTTGAACCACAGGACAATTTCATCCTCTGTGGGAATAGCAGCAGAAGAGGAATGGGTAGGCAGATAGAGTATGGAAGAAGATAGTAAAATCTTTTAAGATGCCAAGATGCTGCTACACTGCATACTGATCTGGTGGCTGTGAGTAAAGGCGGTCACAGGTTCTGTGACAGATCTGTTGGCTTTGGTTTTGGATATGCAAATCACCACAATGCCCTCCGAATCTGTGATGTAAATGTTTCTAAAACTCAAGGCTTTCATGTGCTCTGAGTTTCACTGTCCCTCTGTAAAATGAGCAGCAAAGTACTTCACAAATTCACTGTCATCAACTTGGATAGGCTTTAATTAAATCTTGGAAAAAGTCTTTTTTAGATGGGGCTCTCCTCTGATTTTGAATTTATGACATTCCTCATTCAGGGCTGAATTGTCACTCAACTGGTCCATATCTGTCAGTGGTCATGTACTTTTGCTATACAGCAGGCTGTGTACAAGGGCAGAGAGTACATCTACCTACCCTGTTGATATGCTCTCTCAGTAACCAAAAGCAGATATGGGTGGGAGAAAATGAGGTCTGGGCAATTATGCACTGATACTACCTCTGGTCCTACCTCCCAGCTCTCAGCAATCTATTAATGATTGACTTTCCATATCAAGATTTGCATATTAGTGTCTACTAATCCTCCAAGGAGTTTCAGGAATTTATCTAATTATCTTATGTAAATGTAAGTTTTGGAGTTGTTTTTGTTTATTTTTGCTCTGCCACCTGATGAATTAATATATGCTAGAACTGCTAACCAGAAATGGCCTATACTGACCCTATAAGGTGAGTGGTTTTAGACCAGTATCTTTTTCACAGCTGGCCACAGCTAGTTCAGAGCTGATCAGTCTGTATGTGTACGATTGTTTTTCTCGGTGTCCATCTCTGCATTTTTCAATAAAGAAGGAATTAGTATCTGCTGGTTTATTGTCTCGTTACGTAGTATTCCTCAACTCTGCACACTCTGCCTTTGTTCTTATGGTCCTAAACAATTCAGCAGAAGCAGATCTAGCACCCTCCCCTGTAGCCTTTTTTCAAGACCGTACATGAGTATGCAAAACTCAACAAGCCATAGCGAAGTTCCTTTTAGGACATAGTCACCTTCATCCTTTGTGAAAGTGAATTTATTTCTCCTCTATTTCATAACTAGACAATAATACAGAAAATGATATTTTTTATTTCATTTTTCTTCAGGACACTCCAAGGGATTTCCTTGTAAACTTTTAAAAACATCTAAAAATATTATGTAAATCAGGTCACTCTTGCCTAGATACAAAGAGTTCCAGCACACTGATGAAACATGACTGCCCTTGGTAAGAGTCCATGTTAGCTCTTCTCCTTATATCATATTAAAATCTCATGAACTGATATTTCAGTTTGAGACAGGTCTCCTATTGCCTCCCTCGTTAAACAAAGTTCTGATGTAGGAGCAAGCCTCCTTAACCTTCACAATACAGGCCAAGAGTTTCTTTGACTTTTTTTTCCCTAGACTTTTGTCTTTTTTTTAATGTTTTCTTTAAAAAACGTAACCAATTGGCCCTACAGACTCTCAGGTAGGATTCCTGACTTTTAAGCTTGAAAAAAAATCATCAGGTAACTTCTATGCCATGAGAAAGGTTTTCCTGAATTTTTCTCCCTCCAGATTTTAATTGTGTTTTTGTAATCTATTTGCCAAAGTATGTGTTCTTTTCTACTTTGTTTGCTTCAATAGATGTTAAACTTGTCACAGGATTGCTTATTATTGTTATTGTTATTACTGCTTATGGCTTATTTCTACTTTACCTGGGTGCTTGGCCTTCCAGACTTTAGGAAGGGAAAAAATGAGGAGAGAGTCTTTTTGAAATATTATCCTTGAGCCTTTCCCTGATTGCTTTTTAACAATGTCCGTGCTGCTTTTGAAGTATTTAATCACTTTAGTTGATGGCATTGATTTCCTTGTACTTGCTCTATTTAGTTCTTCCTGAAAGTTGACTGCATTTTACTGCAGTTACATCAAAGACTGCTCTGAATGTGCATGTTATTGTCGCTCACATAACCTTGGATCTTT
This sequence comes from Tetrax tetrax, assembly GCA_009806455.1. Classification (NCBI taxonomy): domain Eukaryota; kingdom Metazoa; phylum Chordata; class Aves; order Otidiformes; family Otididae; genus Tetrax; species Tetrax tetrax. The sequence continues at coordinate 86,359 of WHYT01017267.1, read as the reverse complement.
TCTCATAAGGCTGATGGCATTATTGCCATTTGTTATTGTAAATGCAAATCTCACTTTCTGTCAGATGCCAGAAATTATTTGGGACTTGAGTTCTTGTCTTTATTAGTATTTTTGCTAGGTTGATCTTTCTCTTTACTTGAAATCTGTTACTGCCATCTTTGTTAATAAATTAGAAACATCAACAGATTTAAAAATAAACATTCACTGTACTAATCTATGTCTCAGTGTCCTGAGGCTGAACTGCAAAGTCTAAAGATTTTTCAATTTTCGAAGAACTCTTACTGTGTTAAGGTGCAGCTGCTGCTGCCCTCCAGTGGCTGAAATCTCTGTATACTTAGGCTCCTTACTGTAGTTGCCAAGAAACAGTTTTGGTGCAAGAATAGAAGTGAAGGTGTTTTTCAGAGACCAAGGAGCTATTCTCTTTGTCTCTTGTTCAGCTGAACGCTTGAAACCGTATCCTGAAAAGCAGTGCTTTTAGGTATGGCAAATCATTTTCCTCATTGCTGACATGAGCTGAGAAGTATAGTTAATGTAAATGAAGGTTTTGAGCTGTAAGACCATTAAAGGTTAGCTAGTACAGGGCAGTAATAATTTTTTTTAAAACAATTAATTTAGAAAATTTTCAGCTCTTTTTTTTTCATTTCCTGTCTGGCTACAGGATGATAGTGCCCAGTTCCCTTCACTGTGAAGCATTAAAGCCTCACTGCTCTTGATTAAATAGGTATTTAAATTACAGAAGAAAACCCCTATATGCTGTATCTTTGCCTGTCAAAAAGAGAGAAATTAAAAAAATAGGTCAAACTCCCTTCAGCCCTGGGACAAATGGCTAAGTAGCAAATGGTTCTATAATTACGTGGGGCAAAAGAGAGTTTTTGGTAACTATAAAGCTGACTCCTTGTTGCCAACATTGTGTGAGTGCATTCACATCATGTAAACACACAACTGGAAAATGTTCTTTAAACTCAGAGCTTTTTAATAGTTTGGGGCTTTTTTTTTCTATCAGTGGTAGCTAGGAAAGTGTATTGGCAGGATGACAAATGATAGATGTGATTCCTTTTCTTCCAGTTGCACCACTTAACACATCCTAGACTCCAGGCTTCTTCATTTTGCCTCTTACCTGCCTGTTGCAGAAGAGTCTAACAGCTTTTGTTTGTTTCTTCTTTTACCTAAGAGGAGAAAAAACTTAAATCCTAGCATATAAAAGGCACTAAACCAGAAAGTTAGCAGAAGTATGGCTCAGCACAGAGAAATTGTAGCTGTTAGAGAGTGTATTAAATCGGATTTAGTGAAAGGCACAGGTAGGAAGTGTGGGGGCATAGAGGATCCCTCTTGGCTGGGATGTTCAGGGAGCACTGAAGAAGATGGTCTACCACACAGAAGATGACCAGGGACTGAACTAGTCAATTATTTCTTTCTATACCTGGAGACTGTAGCTGTGGGAAGAGAATGTTCCTGAAGACCACACAAAACAAGCTGCATAACAGTGACAGCAGGTACTAGCAGGTGACAGTGACAGAAAGAAACCAGAGTCAAAAGCATTTAACAATGAAAGCAATTCTTTAGTAGTTTCTTTGGTGATAGAAAAGGTGCTGCCATAGAATCATAGAATGGTTAGGAAGGGACCTTCAAAGGTCATCTAGTCCAACCCACCTGCAAGGAGCAGGGACATCCCTGACTAGATCAGGTTGCTCAGAGCCTCATCCAACGTGATCTTGGAACATTTCCAGGGATGGGGCATCCACCACCTCTCTGGGCAACCTGTTCCAGTGTTCTACCACCCTTGGTGTAAAAAAATTTTTTTCCTAATATCTAATCTAAATCTACCTCCCTCTATTTTAAAACCCCTAGACCTGTCACAACAGACCCTACTGAACAGCCTCTCCCCATCTTTCTTGTAGGCCCTCTTGAGGTACTGGAAGACCTCTGTAAGGTCTCCCTGGAGCCTCCTCTTCTCCAAGCTGAACAGCCCCAACTCTCTCAGCCTGTCCTCATAGGAGAGGTGCTCCAGCCCTCTGATCATCTTCGTGGCCCTCCTCTGGACTCTCTCCAGCTGGTCCACGTCCTTCTTATGTTGTCATCTAAAGAAACCAAACATAACTAACAAGCAAAATTATATTTCAGGGAATATGATCACATTGAATCGACTCTGAAAAGTTCTGACACTCAGGAACATCAGGCTGGGCAATTTACTGTGTATAAACTGGTAGGAAGCCTGCCATCGTTGGTGGCCTTTTTAAATGGGAGTGAATCAGTCCCAAGAGGGAGGAGCTCTGCACTGACAGATCTGGTAGAGGGAAGACAGATTGAGCGTGATTTTACTGAATGGCAGATAATTTTGCCAAATCACTTTCAGGCTCTGTGAGGTATTTTCCTCTCAATCCAATTGCTGTTCTTAACACTCAGACTTGCAGTACACGAATCTGAGGTTACTGCTGTGACCAGTTGTGGTTGAGCTAAGGTTTAGGACCATATTGGCTGTGCTACAGAGGTCCACCTCTTGCAGATGATAACAACATTACTCACATCAACTGTAATTTTAAGAGTATTTGAGCATTTCCTGATTATCTAAGGAGCTGGTGGATAATATCACTGCACTGTAATGACAGAGTACATACATGCCATTGGGTCTTGTTAAAAAGAAAGCTTGCTGTGCTCCTTTCATGCTTTAAAGCACTGCTGCATTATAATCAGGAGAACAGTGGATTTAGAGATACAGCATGAGCGTGGGTGAATATTTTGCCTGGTGGTTCATAGGCATGTGTCAGAAGCCAAGTACTGGGATGAGTCAGCACAGAAGTGTCATCAGATAAAAATAGCTCTAGGACATAGCAGGGTGTGGTAGTTACCAAACAGATCACTGCATGGCACTCACATGGAGGGAAGTTCTTCTGCCATTCCTGCCATTTCATTTTCCCCCTAACTCCTACCTGCCTGCATCACTAAGAGCTTACCTGCTTCAGCACAGGTACAAGGGTCTGGCTCATGCTGCAGCAAAGGGTCAGACAGCCCAGAGCAGTTAGTGAGGTTCCTGCAGATGCCTCATGTATGGAGCAATAAACACCCAGGCTTATAGCCCAGCCCTCAGCCTTCTAGGTGGCCCTCTGAACTTGACTACCCTGTGGTGGTCAGAGAGACAATGACAATGGTCAGGTGGCTGGCTGTAATGCATTGCTGGTTGAAGCTAGACAGAGGCTAGAAGCAGCAACAGATCCCAGCACTGAGCCTTAATTGCTGCCAAATTGTTCATTTCTGAAAGAAGCATACAGACTCCTGAAGATCTTCTCCTGACGGAATGGAAAAGCCATTTGGTACAGAGAGTTTACTGCCTAAACATTAATATCTAGAACCATCTTACATGACCTAGGTCTTCCTTCTAGCCTTCATGTGCCTCCCCAGAAGGGGGAAGGTCTCCTGTTGATCCCGTGTAACATCTGCCAGTCCCTTGGAACTGTCTCAGAAACAGTAGGTCATCTCAGATGAAAGTACCTGTCGCTATTCAAGCAACTGAACCCATCCGTGCTGCTTTTTCCAGAGATGAAGGATGGTTCTTCATGTGATCCCTTTGCCTCCTTTTTAAAGAGAACATTTCAAAATCACTTTTTCTAGATAACACTTTCTCTAAGTGTTATCTCTCTCATAAATCTTGATGAAAATACTGTGACGTAATAAATTCATATGCAGAATTGCACCCTCTGGGGAGCAACAACCTTCCCAGAGGTCCTTGGGATTTGTGCTCTCTGATGGAGAGCCAAGGAGCATCTGGCTAAAGCTGGTTATTGAAGGCTCCCAACATCCTATTTCACCAGCTCCCACCCGGCTTACTGGAGATCACTGGAGGAACAGCCTTGCTATCCATGAATCCTGTACTGGAAAGGCTGGATGTTACGGAGATGGTCCTGTACCCCTGTGTAGAGATTTCCCTCACTCATGGGAATGCAATGCCTTGCTGCTCACCAGCCACTCTGAAATCATCCTTTACAGCAGACAAGCACTGAAGTAAAAATAAGGAAATAAAGCATTTACTATATTCAGATGCTGACAACACATTTACTGTGTGCACAGGAGCAGCAATAGCCAAGGCTCTTGCCCATGCTGCAGCATGAGAAGACCAGGCTTACTGCTGCTGTACCTGACAGCAGGTTGGGAGCTGCTTCCCAGAGGATTGTGCCAGAGGGAAGCAGATGCTATCCTCAAGGAACAGCAGAATGAAGAAGTACAGCCCTGCCAGGCTCTCTCCCCCACCTTTCCATTCCAGCTCTCCCCTTCCCCTCCCCATTCCACCTCCCAAGTCAGGAATAGTCTGGTTCTTGCACCTTATTCTGGGACATCAAAACTGACTTTGCCTGCAGAGCTCAGAAGACTTCAATGGCTCTGTGTATGCAGAAATTGAAGGAGTGTGGCTACTTAGTTCACATATAAACTTAGATTGAAACCAGAAGGTTGCAATATTCATTTCTTGCAGCTGTCCAGCCACTTAATAGAACCTTATGGCTGGGATTTACCATTCAATCAAAATTCTTCTCCCAGGTACTGCTTTCACAGCACTGTCAAGTTATCCCCAGGCAGATACCATTCAAGTGCAAACCTTGCAGCCCAGCCCCACAAAGGTTTCCCATGATTCATGCCTTAGTAGGTATTTACTTTTAACACTCCTCCAGAGGGCTGCTGATCCCCAAAGTTAATTTCAGAAAGTACCTGGCAAGGCAAAGCCACCTCCCCACCAGATGGCAAAAAGAACCTGGTAACAGCCAGCATGGCATTAAACAGTAGGCAAGTCACTACTGGCAGTAAATACTTGTCTGGCTATCTCAAGTGCATTACTGCTTTATACTTATATAAGCGTGATGCAAAGTGATAGTCATACTTCATATAAAATGAAGTATAAAATGAAGGCCAACCGCGTCCTGGGCTGCATCAAGAGGAGTGTGGCCAGCAGGTCGAGGGAGGTGATTCTCCCCCTCTACTCTGCCCTCGTGAGACCCCACCTGGAGTACTGTGTCCAGTTCTGGAGTGCCCAACATAAGAAGGACATGGACCAGTTGGAGAGGGTCCAGAGGAGGGCCACGAAAATGATCAGAGGGCTGGAGCACCTCTCCTACGAGGACAGGCTGAGAGAGTTGGGGCTGTTCAGCCTGGAGAAGAGGAGGCTCCGGGGAGACCTGATAGCGGTCTTCCAGTACCTCAAGGGGGCC
>WHYT01017267.1:66959-81100 GCA_009806455.1 Tetrax tetrax | reverse complement strand
ATATTTTCATTTAGAATGGACCTAACTCTGTATTAATAACAGTAAATGCCTTCAGCTCTGGCTTAAAGGGATGCCATGACAAAGAATTTCCTTGCCATTCAATGAGCTTTTTGGTTGTTCTAGTTACAGGATTTTATTAGATTTCTCAGCTCTACAAGAAAATCTCAGTGACTTTATCAAACTTTGAAGTTAGCCCTGCTCTAAGCAGAAAGCAGGACTAGATGACCTCCTTCCTACATAAATTTCACTGTGATTCAAAAATCATAGCAGAGACAGTGCCAGAATATAAAATCCAGGAGTCTTTGTGGTTGCTGGTGACTCAGCTAAGGATGTTGTTTCCTCTGGGTGTTACATACAGCTTGTGATTAAGAGGCTTTCCCCCGAGAAAACTTTTCAGTGGAATTCATGCTTCTATTTTCATTGAAAAAGTTTCTTTTAAAAGTTTTACGTGTTCAAAAGGTTTTAGATTTTGAAGAACTTTGAATTAATTTTTCACTTATCAGAAACTATTTTCTGTGAAAAATGCCAGCTTGCTTCCAATGTGAACCAGACATTTTATTATTTATATTTAAAATTATTGATGTATTTTAGTTGCACTAATTATATTAATTCTATATTTTAGATATTATATAATAATAATAATTGTTTTTATGTTCATTGCAGTTTATAGAATTATGGTATATGTCATAGCTGGAGCAGAGTGCAGCATACAACTATGGGCTACTACAGGTGATAATCAGAAGGCATTTATAGAGGAGAAGAACAAAGTAGTCTTGGGATGGAACTTAATGCATTTCCTAAAGGGAGAATCTGATGACGACGCATGCAAAGTCAGGGCCCCAAGACTCCCTCCAGACTTATGCTCCCATGTTTCATCCTTCTCAGTGTGACAGATGAGAGCTGTGTCCCTCAATGCCCAGGTGGGGAGCTCTCAGTTGTTGCAGAGTGGCGACTAACGCGGACCACAATGCCGAGCATTTCATTCAGCTCACACAATGCAGGACTACACAGTTTTCTGCTGCACAAGGTTTTGCTTTGTATTAAAGTGCACAGCCTGGGCTTTGCTCAAGGTCCTAGGATGGGTTTTCTTTGCCACATTCAATTTGCTAATCCAAACGCTGACTAGACATTACTGCAGACAAATGGGCTCTGGGTTACTTCAGCTGGTTGCAGTCTTTGCTTTCTCCATGAGCTGTTATGCAGTTGCTGGATCGTACCCACCAGTTACCAGGCCTTCAGGGAGGAGGAGCTGACTTTCATCAGATTGTGTGTGATCCTACCAATGAGTAGGCATTGTGCTTGCAAGACTTCTTTAGGGAATCCAAAGAACCTAAGGAAAAAGGCAAGAGATGTAAGAAAAAAATGGCTCTCCAAGAAACCATGCCTTTCTCATCAAGCTGCAAACAGAGTGTGACACCAGGTTAGGGAAGTCTCAGCATCGAGATGTGAACTCACCTGCTGTTTCCCAGTTACCTGTTTAATTTTCGTTATCCCCCATCTGCTACTGACATCTACTGGCTACGGCTGAATGGACGCATCGTTGGACCTTGAATAAACCTATTTTTGTTTTACTCTATTTATTTCAGAGCTACAAATTTTAATAAAACCATTATTTCTGCTGGCCTTGGGAGGTTTGTCTTCCCTTCTTTTAAAAATTTCTTTGATTCCCTCTTAGCTTTTCAGCACAGATATATCATACTGAGTTACTGGTGGGAAACAAAATGGCTTTTTTGGCTCAAAGGGGAAGATGAGGTGCAGGCAGTGGAGCAGCCTTTCTGCATGTGACGACTCTCCTCACAGGATTCCTGCATGAGTTCGGAAATTCCTGGGAAGGGGTAAGGAAAAGGGATAGCTGTGTAGAGCAGGGGAACAGGATTTGCTGCAATAGGAACTGGCTGGCTTTTTATTACCTCAAACAATGCTGAATACAACATGTTTCCAGAGGAAGGTAAACTCCATCACCACCCCACATCTTGCAGCAGTGGGGTGTGTTCATGAGGCTGGGTGGGACTCGCCCTCAAAATTTTATAATCACAAACCATCAGAGGCTGGGGCAGGAGAGCTGAATTGCTTCTGTCAGCAGGATCCCTCATGTGACACGCAGCACTTCACATCATGTGGAAGAGCAGTGTAATTGACAAGGGACCTGCAGAGAAGGCTTTTGGAATGGATTAACAGAGAAATGCAGCACTTGTGTAATACCAAGCTCAGGCCATATTCAGGGAAAAGTCATGGCTAAAGAAAGGAGAAGACAATCCAGAAACCCAAGTATTGCATTTCAGCATTTTGAAAGCAAAGAATTTTTATTTTTTATTTCAAAGCAAGGCTTTTGTTTGAAAAAACCCACAATGCTCCCAAAGTTTAATTTAAAACAGACCTTTATAAAAGGGAGCAAAATTCATCTTGAGAGTCAACCTCAGAGCATTACAGTTTTGTGGATTAACCTGCAGCATAGACTAGCAAAATGGCTCCAAGAAGTACCTCGAAGTTCTCTAAGGTGAAGGAAAACAACTGTCTGCTTGGCCAGCAGCATCCTGCACTGTGCAGCTCTTTGTATGTCTGTCCGGCAACAACATCATTTGGGTATTGGCTGGTTCCATTGCTTCAGGAAACTGCCTGCAGGTAATGTTGTAACTTTTGAATTAACATCTTGTAAATGATCAGATACACATTAAGTCAGGCAGAAATCATTCAGAAAAGGTCAATGCTTTGATTTTTGCTGTTGATAAAGGGAAGCAAGATTGGATGGGTTTTTATTATGGTTAGCCCATGATGGATTTCTTCTCCTCTCTAATCAGCAGCCATTAGGTAAGTCCACCTGAATGCACTGGCACTCCAGGTATCAGAACAGAACAGGAGAGCAGGCTCCAAGTCCAGCTTCTTCCATGTTGGTGCAACACAATCTCCCAGAAGATCACTCTTGCTATCTTGGGCTGTCAGTCTGCTGGGAGCTGTTGTGAGTCCAACAGCTTTTAGCTCATGTTGCAATTTAGACGGGAGGCATTCCTGGAGCATATGTATTTCACAGGGTCCTAGAAATGCCTAGTGAAACGGCACTGTATTTGATCATACCTTAGACACTTCTCACTTAGCAGAGCAGGATTCTTCTCTACAATCTACTCTTTAGAGTTCTAGTTTGCTTAAATGCAACTTAGCATTAAATTAAATGTGATTTTTGCAACCCCCAGGGAGACTGACACTTGCTTTTACGAACAAAGTATTGAACCACTTAGATATCATCATGTTTCCTGCCAGGCACAGAGTTGCCACCTGCCGACAGATGCCACCTGCCGACAGATACCACCTGCCTACAGATACCCACCCTGCAGGCCAGGATGATTTATTCCAGTGCTTTCTTTCCTAATTATAAACTTTTTGCACTGGCTCAGACAATTCTCCTTTTCACTTGCCACTTTTAACCTTTAAAAAAGTCTTTAATGACTTGCCTTAAAACCTTGAATTGACTATGTTCAATGTATCTCCCAACCCATTTTCCCTGTAGGCATGTGCAGTTATATGCTACATTACCAGTATTGTGACCAGGCCCAGAGAAAAAGGAGAAAGCCTATTTCAGAAGAGCAAGCCCCAGATTTAAGAATTGAATCACAGTGTCCAAGTCTGCTTTGACATATACTTCTTCTATACCTAGGATGAGAAAGAAAAAAAGCTGGTGGCACACTCAGGAGCAGAGAAGGAATTTATTAACGTTGCAGTCTTCAGTCACCATAAGAAGCAAAAGGAGAATCCAGTGTAGCACTTAGATATAATGCACTTTCTACAAAGTGCATGGGTAGAGGATACTCCTGGTAGAGAAGTGTGCTATTCACTATGTCTCAGAGGCTAGTTTATATTCCTGTTAAACTTTTCCACGCATACTCCCTTGATCTTTACTACCATTGTACCTTCCATAATGATATGAAGACCATCACTGTAGAAAAGATTAGAGAGGCAGTCAATGCTTATGACTTCAGAAATCATGAAATGCAAAGGAAAGACCATTTCCAAGAGAGATGCTGGAGGACATGACAAGATTGCTCTCGTGTCCCCTAGGGAGTGCAGTGTGTTCTCCAGGTCTTTCTTACTTTCTCACTTCAACCCTTCTCACTGCTGTATTGAGCTGAGTTGCTTATGCTGAACCTCTGCCTGACGTTTGATCTGCAGCTCCCCACCTTCGTATGACCAAGGCTCCCCATAGATCTCCGGTGGCTACCTCAGTTCACACTTGTCTTCCTTGACCAAGCAGGGTGGGTGTTGAAGGGTTCTGCCAAACTCAGTTTCTGTTTTGTAGTGCAGGCAAACGCATGTTCACCTGTGACCTAAGAAAGGATGTGCTGGGTATAGTTCTCTCTCTGTGTGGTCTCTGTGTTACATGTGGAGTCGAATTTGCAACTGTGTGGTTTGTGGTGTATGTATGTGGCTGAGGAATGTTTTTCTGAGTTGAAATTTAAGTACTGTGTTCTATACTTGTTCGTCACTATAAGACAAATTACAACTTGCAAAGTCCTTTGCCAATGTAGACATCTTTTTCCCTTGCCTTCTTACAAAGGCAACAGCTGGCTGTTAGCCAGTCTTTTTAAAATGGTAAATAAAGGCCTGGAAGCAAGCCACTGTGCTATCACTACACAATTCAGTGCTTCAGTGATCTAATTCCTTATCTTGATAAGGTCCTTCCAGATATACTTTATACTCTATTAGAAAACACTGCCTATTGTGCGTTTGCCTTATGTCACTTTAACCCTTAAGACAACATAAGAAGCCTTGACTGGATCAGCAACACAAGGGAGCAAGAGGAATAGAGAGGGTTGACCCCACTTCTGCAGGATAATGCACAGCAGGAGGCTGAGCCAGGGCCTTGAGTCAGCGGAGGTTCCCCAGCCACCAAGCGAGACCAAGAATGGCTCGAACAAGCACATGCTAAACTCTGTTCTCAGCTTCTTCATTAAACCACAACAGCATGGTGGAACAGTAATATATTTAACCCTAGTCAGCTACTCCATTTTTGACACACTCAGAATCTGATCAGAACTTTCTAGATGTCAATGCATCAACAAAAATTTTTCCTTCACTGACTGCTGGTCAGGTCCTTCATGTCTTAGCAAAGAAATTCTCATTCTTCAGCAGCAGCAGCTTTTTCTCAAGTTCTCTGGCCTGGAATCAGGTTCTTTCTATCTCACAGCCAGACAGATAATAAAAATTAATTTGTTCATAAGTGTTTTAGTATTTGACAGCACACAAATCCTGATGGAAGTCACTGACAGTCCTTTCAAGTCATTCCACCTGGAATTATCTGAATTGCTTACAAACAATAATTCTCAGGTATTGCAACCAAATTGGAAACACATCCTCTCTATGGTAGAACACAGCAGCCCTAAGAGTGAATTTGATCCAACACTTCCCAGGATAATGCCAAGCTATGGGTTATTTGGGGATAGATTTTTTTCATTTGCCTTGCTGAAGCAGGTGTACTGTATGTAGACTACCTATATATTCATATTCAAATGGATTCTTTGACAAATTTGAAGTATTTTGTTAATTTTATTTTGCCTGAAATTATTAATGAATGTGATCTCAATTCACAGCATTCTCTCATAAATTGTCCACTGGAAATTTTTTTGCCAGGTTCAACATCATGTTTCTCAGAGTAGGCTGGGAGATGCTTGCAGGACAACATAAAGATCAAGGGATAATGACTTCTGAAGTCCTTGTTACTTTCCTACCACAGTAACTTTGTTATATTTTTCAATATCACCTTCCACAGCTTTAATGGGAAAAAATATTCTTTACTTCCCTTTTATGTCATTACTCTGAAGTATTCTGGACACAGGTTGGTGGAGCAGCAATTTGCATTTGACTGCTGTACCCTGCAGATATTTAATCTATAAACTGTTTTGATTCCTTCTAGAGTGAAGGATTTACAAGACTATCAATACTTTCCATTAAAGTCAGTGTAAGTTGTTTTTTCTTAATAAAAGCTTTCCCAAAAAAAAACCCAGACAACTTGCTGGATTTTGTAAAACTGCCTTCAGTCCAATATTAAAGATGCAACTTGAGAAGTAGCTATTGACAGTATAAAATGCAATGTAAAAGTAATTAAGATCAATCAATCCTCTACATTTTAGATCCATCCATACACTTAGGGCTTAATTCCAAGCCCATTTTCCTACTGACTCAGTGGGTCAACTGCTACATTTTTTAGTCTATGATTTTCTGACTTTTAAAACTTATTTTTGTAAATAAATGTTATAACTTTCATTTTTTTTATTCAATAAGGAAGGTAAGTAGAGAGTTTAAATTACCTGCCTGTGGTAGATCATTGTATTATCAGTTTTATTACAATGTTAACACAGGGACAGGGTGCAGTGAAGATAAGGTCCCAATTACCCCAGGGTGTGTGTAAGAGCATACTAAAGGACCATTTATAATTTGAAGAATTTGTTGTTTAAAATCAGAGTTAAGGCCCAATAAGTCTTTTACTTGTCCAGCTAGACCTGGGAAGACCAGGGTTTTCCATTTTAAAGGACATTCTGCAGCTTTAAATGTCTCTCATTTCCAAGACTGGAAGAAAAAGGAGTATTTCTAGATGTATTTTACAAAATATATCCCCAGAAAAATACTGCTTACTGTAAATAAAAGAACCATTTCAACATTGTTTTTGTATTATAGAAAATAATTTCAGTACATGAAACTATTTGGAAATGCCATATTGAAATGTTACTTTCTGCAATTGTTGAAACAGAACCTTTTCACTTTATTGAAAGGTGTTATCTCATTTTTTTTTCCAAAAAATACAATTACAGACATTTATTTGTATCTGCAAAATGTTTCCACTTCAGTGAACACCACATTTTCTAATTACAGAACCTGTTAGCTCAATCTGCTCTTTGAACTAGTCTATTGGATCAGTGTGTCCTGTTACAGACAGGTGAATGTTGCACCTTGCACATCATCCACCCTGTAAAATCTCCAGAACTCCTGTTTTCCCCTCAGATTTCTCAGTAGAGGCTGAGGCCCCTAAAGAGCTACTTCATGAGCAGAAAATGTTATTCGTATGCACAAATCATCAAATAGACTCTACATCTCTGATCTAGAACTCTCATAGTATACTATTGCCAATTCCCAGCACCTCAAATTCACTAGAGTTGGTTTAAAATAAAATTTTTAGAACAATGATGAATTTTAGCTTTTCTGATCTCTCTTTCAGTATCCAAGCCTTAAACAGTACATTTCAAGATCTTTCCCACAGCCAGCATGTAGTAAGCAGGTTCTGCACAACGAAGCAAAAGCACAAATTTTCAGGTTATCACAGGACTCCAGAGGCTAGGATTTTAAAAGAGAGCTCTGCGAATAAGTGTGATACTTGTTACAAAAATCACAAAGTATTTCATTTTTAGGGGCTGCACAACCTCATGCAGGTACGTGGTGGATTCAGAAGATGGAGCTGGGTGCCTGGGCTGCCCACGCAGAGCATGGGAGGGATTAGTCACAGGAGAGAAATTCACAGAACATGATGAATGACAACCTATGCTCACCAGTGGGAAACAGCAAGATAAGATGGGATTCAAACCCCACACCTCCAAGGAAGCCAAGCTGCCGACCCAGCACTGCAGCAAGACCTCTCCTCTCACTCGGGATCTGCAGGAGCAACCTCCCCTGAAGCAAGCAGCATAAAATAGTCCCATAAAATAGCTCCCATGCTCCTATGCCACACGTCTCAGCCTCCCACAGGTGTCTCAAGTCCCACCCAACTTGGTAAAACAGAAAGTTCCCTGGAAAAGAAACACATGTATATTCAAGGCAGCTACCCAGAACCAGCAGACACTTGGAAAACCATAGCTTTAATATCTTTTTGCCTCTGTTCCTTATCTCCAGAATGGAGATCACAGTCCCAGCTGTCTGCACATGATGCTGGATAAAATACATTCGTTAATGCTATGTTCCATGGGTACATAACAGTAAAAGCCCCACAAGATCCCAAAGAAAGAAGGGAATGAATAATTCTGCATGTAGTCTGAGGGTTATATAATATGCATTAAATAATAGCTTCAGCTGCACGTCTAGTCAGGAGGATGAAGGGGACTATTGAAAAACAGATCATTTGCCAAAAAAAAAAAGGCAGGATTCTGTGGGAAGAGGAATATGTGATCATTTAATTAAGAAATGTATAATTATCCTTACACTTCAGGGGGCCGAACTTCAAGCTTACAAGTAACCTCATTCCTAGTGTTTCTTAACTTTTTCTTGCTTACTTTGCAGCTTTGCTGACTTTCGTTGAATGGGTTTCAGTTCCCTTCCAAAAGTGAAACAGCAATAAATACCAGGCTGGTGAAGGGTGCTTTTGTCCCACACAGCCACTCTGATCAATCCAAGTGAGGTGCAGATCTGGGTCTCCAGGACTTCATCTCAGATGCGTTCCAGCTGGGGAGCCATCAGCAGGCAAAACACACGGAGTACGAATCAGAGGGGTATGAAACACCCATGGCCAGGCCTTTCTGCTCACTCTCAGTCACTCTTTTCTCTTGGCTTCTGCTCCCAGTATTCCATTCCCTTCTGAGAAGTGTCTTTACCCTGGATGTTTCAGTCCCTGGTCTTGCATTCGGTGGAGTCCGTGCTCCCTAGCCATACTCTGCTTCCTGCCTTTCCTAGAACTTGGGCAGCAGGAGGCAGATGGAAGAGCACTGATGGGATAGCCTTCTCTCTACAGATACTGGTGACTGATGCCACAGTGACCCAGAATCACTGCAGTTGCAAGGGTGACCTGCTTGGCCATCTCTCGCTGGACTGTCCTGTGGTTCTCGTGCGGGAAGGACAGACACAGGAACAGCAGGCAGGAGGTAGAGCATGCTCAGCACACCTCCAGATGGCACCTTCAGATAATTTCTCTACTGACCATGTGCTAAAGATATTTTTTCAGAAGTTCATTACTTGGTGAAATTTGATTGCTAGTAGTTTTGAGGGGTGCTTTTTGTTCTCCCTCCAAATAGGAACTTTAAAACATGTACCTCTATGGCAACTAAATTTCAGCTTTCCATTCAAAAGCACGGAGTCATTGACACCTACAGAGCCAAGCCCTAAATCAAATTCAAATGAGGGAAAACAAAGTATTTTTCCCTCATCTCATTGTCAGGACTGAGTATCTTTTACTGAACTTTTCAAACAAGAAGTACAAATTTCAGTCCAAGCTATCACATTTTGGCCAAGTTATGAGCAACTTGAACAGTGTGTTAGACTGGTATTTCCATCCCCTGCAATGTCAGAAGAGTGTTGTTGATGTCCTATGGACTTATTCATCAAAAAAGAAAGGCATGAAAATATTTTTTAGAAACTACTAAAACACTTATAAAAAAATGCATCTTCTGCAAACTGTTCATTCTAGGGGTGACAGTCAAGACATAAGGGTCCAGGTGGTGTTCTCAATCCTGATGATGATGGGAAAGGATGTGAGGAGGAAGAGGAGACAACTGTGTGTCAGCTGGTTGAGAAATGAGTGTCAGCAACAGGGTTTTGGTTTCTGTGACCATGCGACCTTGTTTGAGAATCAGTGTCTGCTTGGGATAAATGAGATCCACCTTACTAAGCAGGACAAAGTCATCCTTGCCAGCAGGGTGGCTGATAAGATTTAAACTAGGAATGATGCAGGAGGGAGAGTCACCAGCAGCCCTGCGAAGTAGTGATTGATGCACAGGGCTGGAGAGCAAAGCAGCTGGGGCTGGGAACACAAAATCAACAAATCAATCAAGCATTTGCATAGAATCATAGAATGGTTAGGGTTGGAAGGGACCTTCAAAGGTCATCTAGTCCAACCCCCTGCAAGGAGCAGGGACATCCCTGACTAGATCAGGTTGCTCAGAGCCTCATCCAGCCTGGCCTTGAACGTTTCCAGGGATGGGGCATGCACCACCTCTCTGGGCAACCTGTGCCAGTGTTCTACAAGCCTCAGTGTAAAAAAATTTTTCCTAACATCTAATTTAAATCTACTTCCCTCTATTTTGAAACCGTTACCCCTCGTCCTGTCACAACAGGCCCTACTGAACAGCCTCTCCCCATCTTTCCTGTAGGCCCCCTTGAGGTACTGCATGTAAACAAGGAAGCGCTGGTAAAGCACCATTATGGAATGAAAACCCAGACCCTTTTCAGGGAAATCAGCATGCCAGGGTGCCTCTCTGAAGTGCCTGTGCGCCAATGCATGCCAGCATGGGGAATAAACATGATGAGTTGAGATGTGTGTGCAGTTGCAGGGCTACAGTCTCACAGGGGTTTTGGAGGCATGGTGGGATGGCTCCCATGACTGGAGTACTGCAATGGAGGGATACAGGCTCTTTAGGAAGGACAGGCTGAGAAGATCTGGAGTTGCCCATTATGTGAGAGAACAGCCAGAGTGCCTGGAGCTCTGCCTGAGGATCGATGATGAGTCAACACAAGGATGCAAGATCAAAGAGCAAACCAGAATGGGTGACATTATAACAGGTGTCTGCTGTAGGCTACCTGACTAGGAGAACAAGCAGATTAAGCCTTGTACAGACAGACAGGACCAGGTTCATGTTCCCAGGCCCTGTCCTCATGGAGGACTTGAGACCCAGGGAATCACAGGTCAGTTAGCCTCACCTTGATCTGCGGGAAAGTGATGGAGCAACTAATTCTGGAAACCATTTCCAGGCACATGAAGTACAAGAAGGTGATTGGGAGCAGCCAGCACGGATTCATCAAGGGGTAATCATGCTTGGCCAACCTGATAAACTTCTATGATGAAATTACTAGCTTGGTAGACAAGGGCAAAACTGGATATTGTCTACCTTGTCTTCAGTAAGGCTTTCAACACTGTCTCCCATAAGATCCTCAAAGAGAAGCTGTTGAAGTGTGGTTTGGATGAGCAGACAGTGAGGTGGATTGAAAACTGGCTGAACAGCTGGACCCAGAGGATGGTGATCGGTGGCACAAAGTCTAGCTGGAGGGCAGTGACTAGTGCTCTACCTCAGGTCCAATCCTGCCCAACATCTTTATTAATGATCTGGTTGACAGGGCAGAGTGTACCCGCAGCAAGTTTGCTGATGACACAAAACTGGGAGGAGTGGCTGATAAGCCAGAGAGGTGTGCTGCCATCTAGAAGGACCTTGACAGGCTGGAGAAATGGGATGACTGGAACCTCATGAAGTTCAATAAGAAGAAGTTTTAAGTCCTCCACCTGAGGAGGAACAACCTCAGATGCTAGTGCATGTTGGGGGCCACCCATTTGGCAAGGAGCTTTGCAGAAAAGGACCTGAGTGTCCTGGTGGACACCAAGTTGAACATCAAGTAACAGTGTGCCCTTGCTGTAAAGAAGATTAACAGTATCTTGGGCTGCATTAGGAGGAGTGTTGCCAGCAGGTAACTCCTCCACACTGGTGAGGATCTGCCTGGCGTAGCATCTCCTGTGCTGGGCTCCCCAGTACAAGAGAGACATGGACATACTGGAGAGGGTCCAATGAATGGTCACAAAGATGATGAAGGGACTGGAGCATCTCTCCTAGGAGGAAAGGCTGGGAGAGTCAAAACTGTTCAGAAAAGAAGGCTCAGGGAGATCTTATAAATGTGTATAAGCAACTGATGGGAGGGTGCAAAGAAGATGGAGTCAGGCTCTTTTCCGTGGTGCCCAGTGACAGGACCAAGGCAATGGGGACAAACAGAAACACAGAAATTTCCCTCTGAACATCAGGAAATGCTTTTTTTTTTTTTTTTATGGTGAGGCTGACTCACAGTAAAGAGAGAGAGGTTGTAGAGTTTCCATCCTTGGACATATTGAAAAGCCATTTGGACAGGGTCCTGGGCAACTGCCTCTGGTGGCCCTGCTTGAGCAGGGAGGCTGGACCAGCTGACTTCCAAAGGTCCCTTCCAACCTCAACCATCCTGTGATTCTGTACTGTTCTAAGTTTTATAAAATAGTTATTTACAACTAGTTGATAGGAAGTATTCGGAAAATGTAGAGATGCAAAAATTAGTCTCCACATGCAACAGTTAGAATTTTTTATTACTCAAGTTGGTGGATTAATTTCTTTCAACATAAGTTTTGAAACTGAACTCCCCCTGTACTCGGCACTGGTGAGGCCGCACCTCAAGTACCGTGTTCAGTTTTGGGCCCCTCACTGCAAGAAAGACATTGAGGCCCTGGAACGTGTTCAGAGGAGGGCTACGAAGCTGGTGAGGGGTCTGGAGCACAGGCCTTATGAGGAGCGGCTGAGGGAGCTGGGATTGTTCAGCCTGGAGAAGAGAAGGCTCAGGGGAGACCTTATAGCTCTCTATAACTTCCTGAAGGGAGGTTGTGGTGAGCTAGGGGTCGGCCTTTTCTCTCGTGTAGACAGTGATAGAACTAGAGGCAAGGGTTTCAAGCTGCGCCAGGGGAGATTCAGGCTGGACATTAGGAAATATTACTTCTCGGAAAGGGTAGTCAGGTACTGGAATGCACTGCCCAGGGAGGTGGTGGAGTCACCGACCATGGGGGTGTTCAAGAAACGTTTGGATGTTGTGTTGAGGGATATGATTTAGCTGAGAAGTATTGGTGATGGTTGGACTGGATGATCTTTTAGGTCTTTTCCAATCATGATAATTCTGTGATTCTGTGATTCTGTGAAAAGAGATTGAACACTGATTCAAAGGAAATGTATCACCATCAGTAAGAAAAGGAAAAATTAGATTATTCTATAATTTTTACATTTTCTCATTATTAAAATAATTGAAAAAAAGGAGAAGAAAAAATTGCCAATTTTCTACAAAGGAATGGAATAAAGCACAGTACATTTTCACAGCTTGTATACTGTAGCTTTTTGTTGAATAGGGTTTTCAATAAAACTCTAAAATTAACTCAAGGAGAAAAATTAATTAACAACTTCACTGAAAAGAAATTTGATGTCTCAAGTGTATGTCAATGTCTGAATTTTGATAATACATTTGAGTGAGCATAATAAGCCTTTCTCTCAAAATGTATTCAAATAAGCATCCTCATAGAAATTTTCATGTACTCTAAAAATGTCAAAGAACACGAAGTGACGTAATCTTAAAATAATTAAATTAACATAGGATTAAAAACCATTGGACAAAAATTATTTTTTTGTTTCTTATGTGGATGCAATGAGGAGAACCGTAATAATAATTTCCATCCGGGATTTAGAAAATGGTGGAAGCAATTGAATTGGGAGCAGCAATGCCTGTGTGGGTGGAAATACCTCTGAATACTCCAAAGGCACTTAAGATTTGAAAACAGCTCACTAGTTCATTATCGATCTCCCGAGTAGCTACGCCTTTGGCTGTTTGTGGTTGGGGGAGGGTCTGTATCACAGCGTTGTAGCATCTTTTTCTTTTGGCTCTGACATCTGTCACATCCAGGTTCAAGGTTCCTGAGGAGTTTCAGTAGGGGAGACCTCATGAAGTTTAAACCATACCCGAAGGGCGTGCCTTCCCTGTGAACACTTCATCTGAGATTGCCTGGGAGCTGATGTTGAAGTTGTTACCTGAGGGATGTTCAGCAAGGGATGCCCTCCAAAGACCTTCATTTTTTTTTGCGAGCACTATAAGAAATTTTCAAGAAATGGAGATTGGGAGGGGCTACAAAGCGAAAAAGAACTGAGATCCGATGCTCTTTGACTGTTCATGTGTAAAGAGAAGCAAAGCCAAACTTTAATGCAGAGAAGGCCGAGTGCATGCACGAAGCTTCAGTTCAGGCATCCATCTCATAGGGAAGGATGGACACAGGGCAGAAGCAACTCAGAAAAGTGATGTGCTGGGAGTGTGGAATAAGGCTGGGGTGCTGGGGTGCCAACCAGAGAGAGAAAAAAACGTCACCGAAAGGACACTCGGGGAAGCTGTACAAAAACTGGGGGAAGGAGAGGGAAAAAGAAGAAATAGGAGGGAAGGTGAGGGAGAAGCAAGGGCAGTGTCAAGGAAATGAGGCAGCAGCAGGGCAGCAAGGGTGAAAGCTAGACTCCCGGGGGCTGCAAACTGGAGGACACCACGGGAGAATAAGTGCCGACACTGAAAAGGTGTCAAGGAAAGAAACAGGAGTGACAACGCCAACTCGCACAATCACCCACTCGCCACCACGCTTACGTCTCCCACAACACGCACCCATGCCCCAAACACGCAGTCAGATATTCTCCCGCCTCCACGCCCCCGCC
>WHYT01017267.1:42452-66939 GCA_009806455.1 Tetrax tetrax | reverse complement strand
TGTGCACACGCGGCCGCGTATATACCCGCACAGAGGCGCACGCACAAACGGCCGGAGCACATCCATCCATCTATCCATCCATCCATCCACCCACCCACCCACTCACTCACTCACTCACTCACCCACTGTCATGTCATGTCATGTCATGTCATGTCATGTCATGTCATGTCATGTCATGTCATGTCATGTCATGTCATGTGCGCCCAAACACGGGGGAGCCGCTCCGCACTCCGTGCCGCCCGCTAGACATATCGGCGCGGCCCCTTTAAATGCTAACGAGGCGGTGCGAGCCCCGGCGCCGGCCCCCGCCTGTCTGTGTTAAAACTTCGGCGGGGCCATTTTGGGGGCAGTAAGACCCAGCGCGGGCGAGAAGGACACTCGCCGCCGAGCGCCGCGCACCCGCCCGTCACTCACTCACCGCTCTCCCGTCAGGCACCCACCATGAGCGAGGCGGCGGAGACCAGCACCGCCAGCCCGGCGCCCGTCACCGCGGCCACCACGACCGCAGCTGCGGCCGCCGCCACCCCGGCCCCAGCCGCACCCGGAGCCGCCGCGCCGCCGTCGTCTACCGCCCCGGACGCCAAGCCCAAGAGCCCCGTCAGCGCCGCCGCGCCGGGCGCGGCTGTTGGTGAGGCGGCCGCTGCTGCCGCCGCCTCCACCACCACAACCGCCGCGGCCGAGGCGGAGAAGAAAGTGCTGGGTGAGTACCGGGCCCCCTTCCCAACTTCCTCGGGGCACCCGCGGCGGGAGCGGGGCGAGGGTGGGGTAGCAGCAGCACATGGCCGCCGCCCGGGGCCCAACTCGGCTTCCCCCGGTGCGGCTGTGAGTCAGGCTGCGCTCGGGGGAGGCGGCGGTGCCTCCTCCTGTGCCTGGCCGGGACGCCAGCTCGGAGTTGGGCGGACAGCACCTGTGTGCAGCACCGGGCACTGCCCCGCCCGGTCCCGGAGGAGCGCCCGGCGCCGTGGAACCGGGCGGGGATAGTGAGTGGAAGTGCAGCCATGTTGGCGGGCTTCCCGGCACCTGCCACCGGCCCGCAGCCCTGCAGGGGTATCTCCGCTTGGGAGGGGTTGCTGGTAAACCCTGTGTGCCTCCCTTCAGTCTTTGCGCGACTTTCCTACCTGTAAAAAAAAAAAAAAACCAAACAAAACAACAACAAAAAACCCACAGAAAACAACAACCACCAAACTGCTTTAATTATGCCTCTAGGATTAGTGGTTTGGGTTTTTTAGTTTCTATTTTATCAAAAAAGAGGCAAGCCAAGTTCCCATCTCTATGCTTGAGTGCAGTGCATAGCTAGCATTTCTTTACTGTGATTGAACAGGATCAACCTGTTGAAAAGGACAAGACTTCCGTCTGCAGTGGAATTCGGGATCTACTGTTTATAATTGCCTAACTTTAAGAGGTTAGTAAGGCAAAGAAAGCTGAGGCTGACTACTAGTGCAGAGTCGTGAACTTCACTAAGGAAAGACAGCATCTTCTGAAGGAAAAGACTGAGGTCTTATTGCAGCAGATAGAGGAGCCGAGTAAAGGATTTCTCTGGAGCTGAGGTAGGAAGGATTCTAGCAAACAGAAATTGGAGGTTTTGTTTGTGTGATTTTTTTTTTTTTTTTCCCTATTCTGTTATCTGATTTGTCAGTAATCAGTCAAGGCACATCTGTATCTGTTGGTATGTCTGGCTGCTTTTTGATATGGCTTGTTTCATTCTTGGTAATGTTTTTATCTTGTTTACCTATTGCTATTGCTTGGGGGGGGTTGGGAGGAGGGGAAGTGAAGGCACAAGTGCCTTTCCTGGTCTACCAGGAAAAAGAAAACCACCATGATGATGGCTTCACACACTGGCCTTATTACTAGGCAAGCTTTTTAGCAGGAGTTGTGAGGAAAATGGTCATTGATAATGCTAATTTAAAATGAACTTATGTTCAAATCCACCTTAAATATCCCTGTTAATGGTCTCGTAATAATGTTCACTTAAGTCTCTTATTACGAAGATCCCATTTGGAGCAAGGTCTGATCCTTGCTCAGGGCATCCAAATGTCTGACTTCTAGCCATAAGGATAAAAGTTAGTCAACTTTCTCTTGTCTCTTGGTCACAGGAAGTTTTGTTTTTCCTTGTTAAAAGTAATGAAAAGGCTATTTTGTCATGGGTAGGAGTAGCTGATTATGTTTTTTTCTGACAGCATCTTCTAGAAATATGTGGGCTCTCACTTGCTGATGGGATAGGCATCATCACATTAATGCCTTCTCTGACTTGTCAGTAAAACTGGTTATGGTTTGCTCTAGGCTTGTCCTCCTCCTTGGTTGATCTCCCTGCTGTGACAGCATAACAATGGCTGCACTATGGCCACATGGATGTTCAGTGTCATGCTGTTGTATCTGAGGTTCTCCCCACCCTGCTGCCCCATACCCCAGTAAGGCTTAGGGAAGACTAAGACTAGTGCAGGTAGGGAATGGTATTTCCCCTGTACGCTCTCTTAGGGAATCTATTGGAGACTTGCCCCTGATCTCTGGCAGCTTGTGCAAAAGGACTAATGTTGCTCTGAGGCTGTGTGTGTGGACTTCCATTTATCAGCACCCAGCTGGCTGTGTAGAGTGAGTTTTTACTACCTCTCCTTCCACCAGCTTTCTGACTCCTCTGAGGGTTTTTGTCAGGCTCCCTAGGCTTCTCACCCTCTTCCTAATCTGATTGAAGTAGACCAACAGATTCAGTACCTGTTTTGCGGGGGAGGGAAAGGATGATGGTGGGGGAATCAGTGGTATTAACCTTGTTTGTTAAAGCAGGCTAAAACCTGCATGTGCCATTGGCACCTGTTTGTGTACTTTTTCTGCACCCGCCTCTTGAGTTGTCTTAATGCAGTGAGCTCTTGCACGTAGGAAGTGCCTTTGTGGTAGCAATAAGTGTCTGTACCTGGCCATGTCCCTGTGAAAATAAAGGTAAAGGCACAACTGTAAATGTTGATGCTGAAGACTGTTACTGAATCAGTGCTAGGCAGCGGAACTGAGGGGATTTATCTCTGTAAACAAGAAGTCTTGGGAAGTGGTGCTGTACTAGGTAGACTCCTTTCCTCTAGTAACTGTCTCAGTCTTAATGTTTTTGCTTCTAAATATGAATATTTTCTGCTAAAAGTGTATTAAAGATGACCAAAACATTAACTTCAATGAGAAATGGCCTATTATTACTTTCAGTAACAGCAACAGCACTACAATGGACTACTATCAGCAAACTTTCCTACTTGAGTTCTATGTTCATGGGGGGAGCAGGAGGTTGCTCTTTTTGTTTGTCGGTGGAGTATATAAAAATGGCAAGATTGAGACCAAAGGTCTGTCTAGCTCTGTCATCTCCTAGTGGATGTTTAGTGAAGAATGCAGGTGTAGGGCAGATAAATATAGTGATTTGCAGTGTGTTCTTGCCTGTAGCAGGCTGGCTTGGACTTCTGAACTGGAGATTCTCTACACTATTTCGCTTTTCACTGCCTCTTGGGTTCTTTCCGTACTGTGAATATGTGTAAGGTTTCTAACAAGTGGTTATCTGTAGGTGACTAGACCCCTTTCAAATAAGTACTATATAGATTGTTTAGATAGTTGTGGTCATGCTATGTAATACACAACATCTATTAACATCTAGAATCCCATATTCTCCCTTTCCTACAGGTTTGAAAAGTACAAGTTTGTGTTCCCCACCCAGTTGCTGAGAGGGAAGGAGATGTTGAACTACCTCCATTGCTATTGAGTTCCTCCCACATGTTCCTGTGTGGTGGAGGAACAGGTTTCACCAGATCCTATAAGACACTATAGTATGGTTTCTAAGTGAGATGTGGTTTTGCTGTTGAGACAGGAGCTTGTCTTGATCCTAGAAGCCTTGGAACATAAAATTGGTTGCCTTGTAACTGGTAAATCACAGATCTCTAGAAGTAGGAATATAAAAAAATAACATCTTGTGAGGTCTCATTTGATTAGAAGGATGTTGACAATCCAAGAAAGAGCTTGTCCAAAATAAGCATTTGCTACCTTCTCACTTGAGAGAGTTGCATGGTGCTTGATACTGCTTCTTTGGCCAGTTGTGGTTTCCAAAGAAGAAACAAAGGGTAACTGAGTGAAAGAGAGGACTTCTAAACAGCTTTCTTCAGCTATGTTTCATGTCTAGCTGCTAAGCTTAAGAGAACTGGTGAATGGCAGTCGGATTTCCAGCCTCACTGCCTGCTACTGCAATAAGAAATAAAGAAGGGATGGATGGCCATCTCTGAAAATGGAGCTGGACTTCATTCTAGATGCTGTGTGGTAAACCCTTGGCTGAAGAGCAGCATGTTAAAGCACTGCTTCCTGCTACTGCATTAGTATAAACTGTAGTAGGAGATGAAGGTACATTTTAAGTGTGAAGGGAACAGAATAGGTCTGGTTGTGACTTCATGTGCAGGTATAAAAGTATTTTTGTAACACTCATGTACTTCCTTATGTTTTAGAGTAACTTCTTTTTCTTTCCAGCTACCAAAGTTCTTGGCACAGTCAAGTGGTTCAATGTCAGAAATGGATATGGCTTTATCAACAGGTATGTTTAAATTATGATAGTCATGTTTGTGTGGTACTAAGATTCATGGTACAGATAATATGCCATGTGTTAGTGATTGCCACAGAGACGTGGGGACCAAGGACTTGACTACAAGTTCATGCAGTTGATAGCCAGATTTGGCCAGGCATTCAACAAACTGGTGTTATCTCAAGAGACTCTTCCCCCTGCCCCCTTTGAAGGTTGTGTGCATTGGGAGAAAATAGAAACAGTAAAACTCATTAAGAATTTGGTCTGTAACTTGTTTCTCATGTTTACTGGTGTTATACCTTTAATGAGCTGTCATGTTCTTTTAGGACTACCTGGCTTTTAAAGGTGTGAGTGAGTTTGGGGGATGAGGGGAAATACTTTTGGATAAAAATTTAAGTGTTAACTGGTCAAAATACCTTGTCTAAGTACATATTGAGATTCTCAGATATCATCTAACCAAAGATATTCCAGGCCTGGGTTCACAGAAATCTTCTTTGTATCTCTTCTCTAAATATGAACAAACCTCTGAATGACACTGATAATCCAAACAGTTGTAAGTGATATTGATTACACTCCAACCCTAGGTGCACAAGACCCATGCTTCTGAGTCACTGGAGGAGGCTCTGTCTCTTAAGGCTTGAATGTCTGGGGTTGAGGGGCTTAAATGTCTTGTGTGCTTTATGAAAAACAAAGCTCCTGCATGGTGAATGCTTGTCTTGCAAAAGATGTTCCTTGAATGTTCAAGTCCTTGAACTGTTATGCAGCAAGTAGATCTGGGTAAGTTGGACACTGTAGAAAGGGGTAGAGAGTCCCATTTCATGGATCTGTGGCCAGTTCTGGTAGAGCATTAATCCCAGTCTCTGGAGGCTGCTATCCAGTGTTATGTAAATGTAGAAGAAAAGCTTGAATTAGGAAGTACTCTTAAAGCCTTTTGTAGCAATTGATGCTGTCTTCAGCTGGATGTGGTGTTAGGAGGCTCCAGTTTAGGAAGAAAGCTATTACTTCAGTCCAGTGCAACAGGTTTTGGATTATGCATTATCTTCACAAACTCTTTGACCCACCTGTTCCCTCTACAGAGAAGGAATTAAGTGAACAGATGGCAGGGTCTAGGCTCTTATTGTATGAAAACACAGACTGGAGATCTCGGACCTGTCTTTGTGTTTTGCATGCAGAAGCCTGAACTGGTTGGCCTAATCCAGACAACCTAACATTCATGTCTGGATCCCTGTCCAATGCACTCTTCTAACACCTCTTGTGCATGGTTGCTTTGAGTTTCACTGAAAGGAGAGCTCTGTTAACAGCTGTGGCCAGTCCTGTTGATAGTCTTGCTTGACCTCTGGGCTAACAGCTCAGGTTGCAGCCCCTGTGGAAGCTTTTTTTGAGAGGGTGGAATAGTGAAAGGCAAGCAGTTGAGTCACTAACTCTGCCCTGTGTCAAAACAAAATATTGAATGGTTGCCAGAAGATTACAGGGAACATCCCCCTATCCCCCCACCCTCTGGAGGGTGGGGAGTCCTTTCTGCTGTCAAGCATATGACCCTCGAAATTCAGAGCAGAGTCTTGGTAGCACAGACTTACGCAGAATGTTTGGAATCTGTGGGATGTACTACAGGCTGGGGGCAAGGAGGGTTTCACTTGTGAAGTCAGGGATTTCTATTTCAGTCTCTTAGTCTAAGCTCTTATGACTTCTCACTTTCTTTTCACAGAAATGATACCAAAGAAGATGTGTTTGTTCATCAGGTAAGACAGCAGTAATTGTACTTAAGAGATGCGCACTGTGATGAGTTTCTAATGCAGCTTCCTGAAACAGCCACCCAGCCTTGTCCTGGCTTCTCCTTAGAATACCTATCATAAATACCTTTAATGGACATGTATGTTGAAATTTGCAGAGAGGAATATTAGTGTGCTTTCCTTCTCTCTGAAGGAGTAGGTATTATAACCATTCATGCTTTTTTGTCTGCTCTGATTTGAACATTAAAGATTTTCTGGGGTTGTTCTGGTATGGTTTTCTTTTATTTGGTTGTACCTCCCCTGGGGAGATGACTCCTGTGTTTTGTAAATACCTTGCTACTTGTCTGTCCTCCCCTTGCACTTCCTCATGTTCCTTGTGTCTTCTGTTTCTTCATACCCTCTTCTTGCAGGTCTGTTCTGTCTGCCCTCTCTGGTATTGGAGAGAAAGTGATCTAGCTTGGCTTTTGACCAGCCTGGGTTGCCATCAGCTGTTGCTGTATAAGGCAGCTGCTGTTGGGAAGAAGAGGAAGGCAGTGTGCCAAGTGTGCCCAAGCAGAGAGAGGGTTGCTGAGCAGCTTGTGATTGGTTAACTTTCCTTGAGCTGTCAGTAGGCTGTTCAAAGTTTATACTTTGACTCTCAGGTTGTAGGTGACTAATGAGAAGACAGAGGATGCTGTCTCCATGCTGACGTAAACTGATAAGTTGTCTTAAATCTGGTTCTGCATCATTGATACTTCAGAAAATGAAATACTGATGAAATACTGCTCATGGAGCTTGTCCCATATGAAATGTCTGCAGGTCGATGTGATCCTTAAAAGCATGAGCTTTCTCTGTGGCATAAGTGGCAGTATTTCCATCAAATGTAACCAGGAACCTTGCACTCAGTTGGTTACAGAGGATGATAGGTGCATATGTAGTTGTGTTAAACACGCTGGTCAACATTGAGAGTTAGTTTAGTTCCTGTGGCTTCATGACTAAATAGCCTGTGATAACTGTTTCTCTGGGTCAAGAGGTTTAGACTGATTATCCGAAAATGGATGAAGCTTGGAGGGACTAAGTCCAGTGCCTGCAATGAATAAAGATGATGTTGGGAAGTGGGTGCAGTACACATCCCTGGTTCAGCTGGTGGACTGACAGCAAGAGCTATCAATGCATATACTGATTTCCCATGGTCACTCTCCTTCCTTAATGATAGTGTGCTGTGAGCATGATGATACAGATGCTGCATCTGCAGCTCAATGAGAGTGTGTCCAGAAGAGAATGGGAAGAGTTCTAGTAGCAGAAACATGTTCTGGATAGGCAGTACTGTAAAACTACCTTGGAGACAAAAAAGGTCTCCCTGAGACCTGTGAAAAGATATCCTGGAAAGTGGTCATTGTGCTGATGACAGATAACATGGATCAGTTGTTACTCTGCTTGGGAGAGCTGCCTGCGGAAACCCAAACATTGAAGGCCCACAGCAAGCTAGTATTATCTGAACTGTTTTGTCTCCTTCACCTGTGAAGCTTATTCACTTAAACATAAACTGGTGGGGGTGTGTGTGTAATGTGTTACTTATCTCCTGTGGCTGATATCTTCTCATAGTGAGCACTGAGCAAAACTGGCTTGGTGTTTCAGAAATACCACATCACATGCAAGCTTGCATCCAATTAACCCTGTTGGTGAGCTTTGCATGGCAGAGTAGATGCTTCCAGCTCTGGCCTGGGTTGAATGCAGTCAGATGTTCCTCAGCTGTTCCATCTCTAGCTGTTACTATATGGGAATGTGCTCACTACTGGAGCCTGGGGCTTTCTGGCCAGAGCTCCTGTCTGTGTGCTTGGCTCTGCCAGCAGACGAGGCCTGCCTGTTGAGGGAGGCAAATCCACTGCATAAGCAAACATCCTGCGAGCTCCCTCTCCGTAGTTAATGTTAGTTCTGCCCCTCCTCCCTGCACCCATCCCGGGAGGGGCTGGATTACATGCCTAATCCCTTCAGAATAAGGCTGACCTAGTTGAACAGATACTGCCTCCTCCCTGCCTCCCCAGCACACATCTGCAACAGGGAGGGAACAGGCCGATCTCATGATTGGAATGGGGGTTAATGCTTGGTGTCTGGCTATTGGACGCTATTTATAAACCTAGTACAGATTAAAATGCTTTTCTCTTTAGGGCATGCATGGCTTGGTTTGAATTAACCCTTTGTCATGTGGGGGACCTAAGCAGAGTTTTGGGGAAGGGCAATTCTTCTTCACCTGCTTTGTCTTGGTTACATGCTTGTCTGGTTGGTTAAAGCAAGGTGCTGTCTAGGGTACTGTGTCAGTTAGAGGTGGTGTGAGCAATAAGGATCAATCTGACTTGCAGAGGATGGTCTTGCAATTTAACACTATCAAAAGTGTAAGTAGCCAGGGAAGTCCAATTTAATTAGTTTGAATTAGTTTAATTAGTTTGAATTAACAAGCAATGATGAGGAATTAATCTCTTCTGCTGCACAGGTCTCTTTCTTGACTTCACTGACTTGTATTCATTGTGCACAGCCGATGTACGTGCACAAGTAGCTGATGTAACAAATTTTTACTGTTGCTGTGACAAATGCTGATTGTGCACATGATGTGGTGATATCATGAGTGTGAAAAGAACTCTTCCAAACCAAATACTGAACTAGCTCTGAAGACTCCTGTACTGTCTGTTCATTGGTGTCTCCCTGGGAAAGGAAAGTCTCTGCCGTTAAGTGTTCAGTGCTGTCTTTGTTAAGACAGAACATCTATCTTTTGAATAGAAGTTGGAGCCTGCAGGATGCTGGTGAACAGTAACAGGGAGAATAGTGTGCTCTCCTCTCTGGATATACAGAGTAAAAGTCT
Organism: Tetrax tetrax; assembly: GCA_009806455.1. Classification (NCBI taxonomy): domain Eukaryota; kingdom Metazoa; phylum Chordata; class Aves; order Otidiformes; family Otididae; genus Tetrax; species Tetrax tetrax. The sequence continues at coordinate 57,842 of WHYT01017267.1, read as the reverse complement.
TTTAATCAAGCTTGGAGCTTAGGCTTGTCAGAGGCTTATTTCAGCAATGTTTACCTGCAGCTGAAGTAGTAAGTAGTAAAGCCATATATTTTGTGCTGTGAATTCTAGGACTTAAAATTGTTCCTGGCTGCCTTCATAAAACAAACTTCAGCCCACAGTGTAGCAGTTTCTACTCCTATGTGCGGGTTATTCAATTGCACATCTGAATTTTGAAGTTTCTGTCCATGAAGCTGGGACAGAACATGTGGAATCCTGTTTAATTTGTCTTCCATTACCCTTCTTGGAGGATGTTTGAGGAGCTTGATTAATGTTAAATACACTGTTTGCTGAAAAGAAATCTGATAGTCCTGTCTTCTTCTGCACTTACAAGGAAGGGGAAGGAGTTTGAAATGCAGCTTGTTGACATCTGTCATATGCAGAGGCCAAGTCTTAAGATTTTGGGTCAGTTGTCTCAGTACAAGTGGTGGTGAAAGAATTAAACTCTTAATCTGCAGTGAAGATAATGACTTTCATATTAGTATGTAGCATTTATGGAAAAGCTAACACTTCCAACTGATGTCAAAAATGGAGCAGTTACACTAACAGGTCAGCAGAAAGCCAGTAAAGCTGTTTTGGCTCATGGTGGGAGTCTCTCCTTTGTAAAGTAGTTTCCAGAAGAATTCCGTTGAGCAGCTCATTCTCTTCCTGTATTTAAAAAAAAAAAAAACAACCAAAAAACAACACACCAAACAAACCAACCAACCAAGAAAACCCACTCTTGGGTTGTTTTTGCTTTGGTAGCAATAATATGTCAACTTTTGCATTCTTCCTTACTCTCTTCAGGGATGCTGTAGGGTACAGGGAAAGATGTGGCTTGATGCAGGGCTAGGGCATGCTAGCCTATTGCCTGAAACACAAAGGGGACTCTGTTCAGCAACAATGAGAATACTTTTCCTAAACTGGTCAAGCTCAACTTCAAACTGATTAGAACTTTTCCTTCAGTGGGAAATATTTTTGAGCCTATTGTTGACTGAATGGATATAGTTGCCATGTACAGGCAACACCTCAACTGATCTTCATTCTGCCTGGTTTTCTTGAACTGCAGACAGATACAACAACTCTCCTCTGTTTTTGCCCTGCATCCCATTTCTTAAGCCAAATTTGTGCCATGTATTTCTGTGTGTGCTTCTGTCTGCTGGATCTGCACTTGCCTCCTTTATGTTAACAAAAGATGCCCATATCTGGAAACTTTAAAGTGAATTGGTCTTTAAAAATCTAAGAGAACATCAGTAAAAAGCTGGCTACTATGATGTGTATGGTTTGGTTTTGTTTGTGTTTTCTCCCTTGCCCTCTTCCAATTTTTGAACCCTTATCTAATCAACAGATTGCTTGTCTTGCTATCTGCCTAGATATGTTCCTAGAAATATTCCACAGAGTGAAATGCATCTGTAGTTGACAGGCTGAAAATTGCTCCAGGAGATTTCAGTGTTCCTATGAGTCTGAGGAGGTTTTGCAACCAGTTTTGATCTGAAGCTGTATTTTTAATAGTATTTTGGAGATGACTCTAAGAGATGACTAAGACTGCTTGTGCTTGTACTATCCCTGTGTTCTTTAGGGACTAACGGAATTTTTTCTTTTGGGATGGGGAGTTGTCTCCCTTAGAGTGCTTCAGTAAAATTTTATGTTACACCAGAGTTACAGTAGTTCTTCTGTAGTTACTGTGAGTTGCCATGATACCTTAGAGTTAATGGCATCGTCTACAAAATGGCACCTGGTCTTAAGTTCTCTGTAGATGGTCTAAAGACCTCTTTATGACTGTAAAGGCATGGGTCACGTTTGCTGGAGCTGCCTTTGTAGAGCTGGCAGGAGATCAGTCACTGAACTCTGTTCATACAGAAATATGTACTGATCTGGATATTCAGTAGACTTGACAGAGGGGATCTTGAGGCAACAGCTGATTTGCAAACTCATATGTATTGAGAAAGGGGTAAATATTGATGAAGTATTGGAGGGCCTGTGGAATAAGACATGTTTATGTACTTGAAATATCTTGGTGTGGCAACTGATCTGGTGTGTAGAGTGCAGATTGTAGCAGAAAAACACTGTCCTTCCCTCATTTAGAGGGCTATGAATGTGTAAGATAATAAGTAATGTAAAATAACATTCTTTATCTTCTTTCTTTAAAGACGGCAATAAAGAAAAACAACCCACGGAAATATCTGCGCAGTGTTGGTGATGGAGAAACTGTAGAATTTGATGTTGTTGAGGGAGAGAAGGTGAGAGATTCTGTTGATTTAGGGCTGTTGTTCAACGGAGTTAACATCACTCTAGTTGGGGTTAACACAGAACCTTAAGTGACGTATCTGGTGTTTTTTGTCTACTGTGTTAATTGCTGGGGTGGGTGGCATTCATATAGCTTTTCTGTGGAAGATCTGGGTTTTTTAAAGACTTCATTAAGAAGTGTTTCTAGATCTGTCAAAACTGCTTTGACTACATCTTACTGTGTCTAGAATCTGTAACTTGATGGAGCATTTGAAGCTTGCAGCCTGCCCAGTAATCATTGACTGAGGCATATATTGTCCTAAAGCTTTTGTCTTTGAGTCTAGCTTAACTGTAAGAACCTTCCAGTTCTCTGTGCTCTCTCAAACATCTTGGAGCTTTTTTTTTTTTGGCTTTAAAGCTGTTACTACTTTTTTCCTCTAAACTTAGTCTGGCTTGATGGTGTCTTAACTCATGATCGTAACTCTTGGTTATGGGGCTGAGAATAACAAACCTGCTTTTGCCATGTGTGAGAGGGAGGAATTTGTGTAGCTTGGAACTGATGCAAAAAAGCACCTTTTCCCTGTTTCATCTTCTCCCTGTAGCCGGCTGTTCTTTTCTCACTCCACCCTGGTTTACTTTCTTTTGCCCTTTTAGGGTGCAGAAGCAGCTAATGTCACTGGTCCAGATGGAGTCCCTGTAGAAGGCAGTCGCTATGCTGCAGACCGACGCCGCTATCGACGTGGCTATTTTGGCCGACGCCGTGGACCACCTCGAAGTGTAAGTTTAATTTCTTTAGTGGTAGTCATCCTACTTCCTCAGCAGTCTTCTGATCCACTCATGAGGGAACAACAGGCTGAGCACTGGCATATATAAACTTGTCAATGCTTAACTAAGTTGAGTGCTCTTCAGTAATATTCTGGGTTCCTACAGCACGTTGTTGATGGTGATAGGATATTTTCTATTTCCTATTACAGGTGTCCTGTAGGCCTTTCCTTAGCATGTCTTTCTAGAATGTGTAAAGCATCTCTTCTGGTGTTACAAGTAAACACAAAGGAGTGAGACACTGAAGTAGCTCACCATGCCCTTTACTTATAGCAAAGGGAGGTATTTATAGTACTCTTAGTATAAGCATAACATGGAAGGGTTACCTGGAAAACAAGATTTGTTTAGAAGTTTGTCACTTTTGTGTGGTGTGGTAGTAGTTTGACCAGCTAGTTGAAATCTCATATATCTTCCCTTCATAAGCCTCTGCCTATAGCAGTTCAGTGTAAAAATTATGCATTTTCTCTTAAACTAGCTACACACCACTGTTCATAACATCTGTAAGCCTTTCTAAACAGCTTCCTTGCAAGTTTTTGCAGAGGGAGTAATAAGTATGAGGTACATAGCTGTAGTTCTAGCAATTACTACTCCTATCCAGATTGTGCCTGTGCTATAAATTGGTGCCTGGAACAATCCTACAAACTGGAACATATTGCATACTTAAGTATCTTTTCTTTAATAGTTGAGTCTGTGATCATCACTTCTAGGAATGTCTGAATGATCCAATATGACAGCCCTGGTGGAAGTCTCTGCCCAAGCAACAAACTCTCTTCTCATCTTGTTTTACAAAGTTGACAGCACAGGGGCAAACAGAATAAGTGTTGTCAAATCCTTCCTTAAAGCCTGCTTGTTTATACTAGCTATCACAAAGCCTTTTCTTTAATCCTGCTGGACACTACTGCGCCTTAAATACATGAAAGGTGTTCTTTGAGTCCCTTGGAGACAGCTAGAAGTTGGTGCTGGTAACTGATGGCTTATTACTGAGTATGTCTTTGTGTGGCAATACAGTCTGCAGCTTCAGCTTTCACAACAAGTGGCAAAGAACTAGGCTACTCAGTTTTGATCAGGTTTTTTTTTATGTTTCCAGTGTTACGTGCTAGCTCATCAACCAGCTATCAACCAGTATGATTATGTTTCCTTTTGCTCTCCTGAGATTAAAGTCTCCCTCAGCTGTCTGTTGGGAGCGAATGATTTAGTTAGTGGTATTGGTGTTGTCTTGGAGCTGTTTCAGATTTTAAATAAGCAGACATATCAAGGCTTAGACAACTCTATACTGCTGAGTATGGAAGTCAGCTGTGTTTCTGCCTGAAGAGTGATAATGTGAGACTTAGCTTGGACATGGGGAACATCGAGTCTTGGGGTACTCATGCTGGGACATGTTTTCTCAGATGTCTAATGCAAACAAGAATCTGGCTTGCATGTGACACTATAACATACTTGGATGTGTTATACGAGGTACATGAGGGAAATAAATTGTGATACCCCACTATTTCCCTTTGGCTTGCTTATTTCTCAGTCCTCAAGACTGATTTGGTGTGGGTAGCAGACCTTAGCTGTTGTGACTGGTGCCTGACTTTTTATGAAGTCACCTCTCACTTCATAATGTAAAACATACAGCAATCCCAGGAAAAGAGCAGTCTTCAGAAGAATTACAGCCTTCAAAACTTGCAAATGATAATTTACAAAAGGACATTAATCTGGGTGTTTGTTTGTTTCCCATTGTTTATCATGTTCCTTGGTCCTTCTCTTTAGCTTGTTGAGTATCCTCTGAATGTCAGGCCTTCCCATCAATGCCTCTGGATTTGGTATCATCTGTTAAAATTAAGAATGAATTGTGTTTCATTCAAGGATGATGAAGATCTTGTAGTACTATTCCCTTACATGCAACTCTAACAGGTAACAAGGTAAACTCCATGATTGCTGTGACCTTTGAAAGTTGATACTGGCCAGCTCCTTCAGCACTCAGATGTATCCTGTGTGGTTTCATAGAATTGTATGTGTAAGACTTAAGTGATACTTCCTTTTCATGTTTGAGCTCAGTCAAGAGTTCCTTGTGTAGCTGAAGTTGACATTCTGCTATGCCTGCTCAACTTCCTGCATGTTGCAGTGGTCCCTTCTTGTGTTCTGAGCTAGTTTGAGGTGCACCCAGTTCTGCTGGGCCTTCTTACCCACTTACTTATTAGTTGCTGGAACAAGTGCCATTTTAAGGAACTCTTTACTGGGATTGCAAAGGGTTGCGTGGGGACTGTCCCTGAAGTTGTCCTAGAGTAGGTCAGTGAAGCCACTCAAACTTGTCCAGATATCGCTGTTATCCTCTGTGTGCTTGCTTTGATAGATAATTGAGTAGAGTGACTACTTTTCTGAAGCATCAGTATTTTCTTTTGGAAATTTTTCATTTGCATTTGTTAAGTGTGCAGCATTCTTCACATTGAAACTGCATGTCTACTGCATTTAGAAAGATGCTCCTTTCTAATATCCTTTTCCTTTAACAAGGCCTCCTCTTTCCACTTCCATTCCCATGTGTATAAAGGGGGAAGAAAGGTGGCAATATCTGTGAGCCATAGTGGTATGTATACCCTATTCTGTATAGTCCCGTTAACAAATGCATTAAAGGTTGTGCCTCTCTATTTGAGGGAGTGTTTTTGGCTAACTGTCCTGCAGGATATTTCTGAGACAAGTTTGAGTTCATGATGGTATGGCACTCTTGAGCTGTGTTTGCTGAAATGATATTTACTTAGCTGCAGGCAACTGTTGCTTTGTACCTGAAGTAAAAGGTTTGAGTGCCCAGGCTTGCTATGCCTAAAGATCTGCTATGCTGCCAAGGTGAAAGGTTTTCCCAGAGCTCAGCTGTCTATTTATTTACTGGGGATGGAGGAGAAGATTGTTTAACTCGTTGAAGTGACATGGTGGCCTTCTAGGTTTCAAGAACTCTTAACTAATGTCAGCTAGCAACTCCAGTCCAACCTTGCAGTGCAGCAAGGCTGATTATCCTTGCTTACTGGCATGGTTTTAGGCAAACTAAAGATGCTATCCTTTGCCATGCTAGCTCAAATGTGCCTGTACTTTGTGTGTAACTTACTGGGTCTGTTTTTGAACACATGGTATAAATTTCTCAAGAGTGGAGAGAACCTTGAGGAATCTGAGGTATTTAACCAGCTCCAGTGGAACTGCCTCTGGATGGCATGGAGAGTTCTGTGGAAAGTAGAAGTACTTGTTCATATCGGAAACTTATTAATTGTTTCTATTACAGAAAAGAGGCTGTGCTCTTCACTGAACTGTGACAACATAGACATGGCATGGAGCTATAGTCAAAATGTTAGATAACAAATCGTGGAATAACCTTGATAACTGATGACTACTCGTATACACATTGTGTGCATTATCAATAGAAGAACTCTCTGTACTAGGGACTTAGATAAGTGAAATTGTTCGAGAGCTGTTTTATAGGATGACACTGTTTCTTGTAGAGAGGAGACGTGAAAAGATAAATAGTATTATAGAAAAGCTAGAGACTGATTTGAAGAGATGTAAGAAAAATAAACTGGTGGGAGCAAATAGGTGAAAATTTCATTGCAGTTACAGTTAATGCTCACAACTCTTCTTCAGGGGACAGCAATAAAATTTTGTACCTCTTTAGGGTTAGAGAAATCTGTGCAATATATTCATGGAGAATCACAGCCTGCCTACCTATTTTCATTTTCTTCAGAGGAAAATGTAGAGTGGAGTGCATCAAACTAGCTTCATTCACTTGTCCTTTAGGATGACCTAAGGTTTTGTTAGAAGGTATGAAACTGAGTTGGAAGGTTCAGAAGGTTTCTGTGGAGAAGACCAAGTGAGCGGGATCATGTGTATAGTGGAAATGTGTGGTGCTTTTAAGAGTACAAATCATAGAATCCTTAAGATTGGAAGATACCTCCAAGATCATCAAGTCCAACTGTCGACCTAACACCACCATGTCCTGAAGCTTTCCTAACAAATGAATCTAATATACTTATTATCAGTATAGTAAAACAAGATCTCAAAGCTCAGTATCTGTCTTGTCAAATTGCATCCATTTAAATGACTTCTGACAGCATAATTATTTTATTCTGTAGCCATACTTCACTTCTGGCCAACAGACCTAGATCATTGACAGTGATACTAATGTAATATGTTAATTGAATACTGTAGAAGATGCAGGAAATTATTGTGACTTCTGGGCTAAGCAATTCAGTTGCTTTGCAACTCTACTTTCAACTGATTGTGTAAGCCAAACCCAGGTAAAATACTGACATAGCAACATTCAAGATGAATAGGAAAATGCATTGTTTTCAACTAATACTTCATCAGGTTTGTCATTCTTTCCCTTACTATAGGAGATGGAGTGTTTTATCTGAGACTCCAGTGCAGCCCTCTGTAAGGGGGAGTGGACTTGGGCTGTGCCATTAACATGTAGAAATTCAGTGCTACCTTTTTAAGAGCTGTAAATGTGATGCTGGTTGTCAAGTACTATAGGAGGGCTTTGAAAAAATATTGCCATGTGCCCCTCCCTACAACTAAATTGGTTGATGCTTTGTTAGCTTCTGGTACATTGTCCCTCAGACAAGACCTACTAAGCCTTTGTGGTTCTGTATTTCAGGCATTGCAGTGCTACAACTGAGTGCTGATTCCACATATGCTTGCTCAGAAATACTGGGGAAGAGAAATGGCAATTATCCTGGAACATGTTCAGGATTGTTTTAGTTTTGTATCCTCTCTTCCCTTCACACTTGCTGATCTCTTTTCATGTTTCTGTGCTTTGTCAGTCCTTATGTGAAACCAAGTGAGAGCAGGAGCAGCATTAGATCCTTGGTTCACAAAGGCAAATCCCAAGACCTCTGAATCACTGTTGCCACACACAACACTGACAGTACTATTTCTCATGTTACTGTCTAAGTCACTCCTGCCCACCCCTCAGAAGTCTATTAAACTGTAAAGTTACATAGTACAAAGCACCTTGATACAAAATGACAGATTAGTATTACAAAGTAGGTATAAATAGTATAATGCTGTTGTAAACTCAAAGTATAATTTTCCTTCTAGGTTCTGAGTCTCCCAGGTACTTCTCAATCACTATCAGATCGTACCTGTTACTACTGTCTACTTAGTCAGTGGGAGTTCCTGTGGGTATTTAGTTATCCTGATCAATTTTATACATGAGAGAACATAAAGGATAATGTTATGATTGGGGGGTTTTAATTGAATCCTGATTTCTCTCTACTCATCTCAGCAGCTAGCCCTGTCATATTGTTAAGAATAGCTGGTATAGCTATTTCTAGGTACAGCATGTGAAATATTCCAGTTGCCTTTAGGCCATGTGTCTGTGCTTTTTGGAAACTTGGAAAGCTACAATGAGTACTTGAAATCTGGGAAATACTTTAGTGAGAGGAGAAGATTGTCTAGGCTGGTCACTGAGGCTCATCTAATTCCCCAGGATATCTTCTTACAACTTACAGCACTCCAGCCTTTCTAAATGTTTATCCTCATGTTATCTTACCTAAGGAAAAGTTCACTGCCCGTGTAGTTACCGAAGATTGCCAGTTAAAATAGACCAAAATATGGTGGTGGTGGTTAAAATAACTCTGTAGAATTGGAAAGAACCTTGTCAAACTTAGACTATGGGAGGCTGTCGGGAAGCAATAGCTCTTGTTTCCTGCTGGATCAAATCCAAAAGATGCACTTCTGTTTAGAGATCTCCTGTAAGTTTGTTGGGTTTTTTTAAGGGAAGAACATTACAATGGGAAATTGAAATCATGTAGCATCATATAAAACAGACATTACTGATGGCTCATGTTTAATAAATAAAATAACAAACCAAAACCCTCCCCACAAACTAGGGAAAAAAAAACCCTGAAATACAGCTTTCTCAGGTAACAACTAAAGGGGAAGGATTAACCACTGCATCTCCAGAAGGCTGAAAATGTTGAATATTTGATGTGATCTAGTACAGTTTTTCTATCTTTAAATTTCTTGATGTTTTTGTGGGAGTTCTCTATGGAATTGGGCTTTCTGTAGAATGAAGTCAGAAGTGATCTCTGGCAAGTTTCAGCATGGTGTATTTCAGTTAGCTCTCCAAATTCGAAGTGTCCTGATCAGTAGCTGCCTCTCCATAACGTTATCCTTTACAGTGCAATGTCATGTCTTGAAATGCACTTACATATGTATCAGAACTGTCAGGTCCTCTGCTATTCTTGGCAAAAGGGAGGAGGCACTGTCATGTAGCTTCTTACTGTTTCTGTGAGGAACAAGCAACATTATTGGCTCTTGTTCTGTCCTACTCTTATCTTTGCCCAAATTAAAGCCTTTTGAGTATCTACTGCTTTTTTTTACCCATTATGCTAGTGTTTCAGTACTGATACACTGGTTTTGAACTTGTGTTCAGATCATTAGGCTTTATAGTTTATATGCTGTCTGTGAAATAAGATAACACTCCATCTTTCACTGTCTTCTGTTTTCTTTTGGTTGTAGGGTGGTGAGGGAGAAATCAAGGATGGGGTCACAGAAGGAGGACAACTTAATCAGCAAGTCCATAGGAATCCTACCTATCGTCCACGCTATCGCAGGTTTGTGCTATTTCCTTTGCTCATCTTTACATTTGGATGCTTTTGTGATTTACACAGGCTTCATTAAGTGTAGGAAGGTGTATTCCCTGGTGTTAATGTGTATGCAGATAGGGACAGAGAGAAGCCTGTTAGTTACTAGGAAAAAGGTGAGCCACAGGAGTAAGGAAACAACTGTAGAAACTGCCTAATGTGCTTAAATATTGCTCAGAATAGGTCAAGAAAGGGCAAATTCTTTGTATACTGTTACTTCTCACAACTGAGCAACATTCTGAACTGAGTTGGAGGGTCCCTGTCTTCCTAGCGGGACTCCTATGCTTTCCTCAAAAAGCAATGAATCCAAATCCCACTTGACCTGTGACAGCTAGGTCCACCACCTGGAGGGGCAGGATGTGCTTTATAAACTTTATTGTGGACTGTGCGCAGTAGTTTGCAGCTTAGCACTGGACTAGTACCTTGTGTGCCTCCAGCTCAGTCCTATGCATCACTTAAGCTTGGTTCCATGCCCTGGTACTACTTGTGGGTCCAGAGGAAAGCTTACTGTTCAGTAAAAACTAAAGTTGTGTCCCCTCTCTTAGAGGCCATTAGATTATATGGCAGCATTAGAGTTACATTGTAGTATCCTTCTCTAGCAGAGGGTACTGCTGTCAGTCAGTATTTAAATTTTAGGTTCCTTAAGGGCTCCTGAAGAAGAAGGTAATAAAATAGGATTATTAGTTACTCTTGCTAGAACCTTTTGGAGAAAGGGGGTGCTGAAGAGACCAGAAAGCTTCCAGAATAATAAGGTAAAACTCAGAGTGATTGGAGAGGGGGGAAATATGTGAAGAGTGGAAGTGACTGAGACTCAGGCTGGGAGAAGAGACAAATGTAAATAGATTATAGATGTCCTCAGAAAAACAAGTAGTATGGAAAGAATGGATAAAATTGTTTTTGTTTTTTCTTGTGATAAAAGAATATGCTATGAGGAGACTTTAAATGAAGGAAGTAGACATGCTGAAAAACAAAGGGAGGTTCACAGAACTGTAGAACAGCCCAGGTTGGAAGGGATCTCAGAAAAAAATCTGGTGTAATCTTTTGTGGGAAAGGGATCCTAGATAATCTCATCTAGCACCCTGTCCAATCACATCTTGAAAACCTTCAGTGACGGGGACTCTGACATTCCTGTGGAGGTTTTTCCAGTAAATGATTATTCTTACTGTAAATCTTTCTTATATCAAGATTAAACCTCTTCTGGTGAAACTTGTACCTGTTGCCCCTTGTCTGCTCAGTGTGGTTCCTTGTGAAGAGGGAGCCCCTGTTCTCTTTGTAGCTGCCCTTTAAGTACTAGAATACTGTGAGTTTCCCCCTAAGCCTTCTGCAGGGAGAAAAGACCCAACTCCCTCAGTCTTTCCTCATAGGTCAGTTTCTCCAGTTGTTTGGTCATCATGGCCTTCCTTTGGCTGTACCAGTCTGTCCATCTTTTTTTTTTTTTATTCTGTGGACCAGAACTGGAGGCAGTACTTCAGGTACGGCCTGAGAAGTGCTGGGTAGAGGTGGGATATTCACATCTTTCTCCACTAGTAATGTGTCTGTAGGTGCAGCATGGGATATGATCTGCCTCTGCTGCAGTTGGCACACTGCTAACTCATGTTCAGGTTGCTGACAGGTTGTTATAAATACATCAGATTAATGGAGGTTTTTGCCACAGGATGTTAGAGATGTTAAAAGTTTGCATGAGCTTCAAGGAGACCGATAAGTAGAAGAGAACACCATTGTGATATTCCTAAAAAGGCAAACTATCTGGCTTAGGGAATCCCCAGGGTAGAAAACAATTGGAGGCTAGGAGGCTATTTGGAAAGTAGGTTTCCTTGTCCTTATTTTTCTCTAGGGATCCATAGAGCTGGGATAAATGGAGACATGAAGACCCAATATGCCATTCTTAGGTTATTAGTAAAGATCACTTGAAGTTCCCATGAACACTGATGCTTTCCAGTAGGATATGCAGAGTAAGTTGCTGAGTCATCTATGTTTGGCCATCTCTTAAAAGATATGACTGTGTAGGATTGTCTTCTTCATTTTCCAGCCTTAGTTCTGACATGACAATTCCAGCTTCCAGCGTCTGCACTGAGAGAACAGTTCCATACCTGAGGAATTTGGTGCAGTTAAAAATATCAGTGTGAAAATACTCAACATCTGACTGTCAGACCTTTTGAGATGTTGCATCACCTTTTTTTTTTTTTTTTTTAAATTGGATTCCTTTAAATGGAAAAGCTCATTCAGATTCTTGGCTTCTTGTGACTTGTTTTATCTTGGAAATAAAACACTGGATTACTTTGAGATTCCTAAAGCATTTTGGATTTTACTCTCAAGGAGCTGAGTTGTAAGTCTACTATTTGCTCACTTGCTTATCCTCATCTTGTCCTTGTCTCTGTATCAACTAGCTTATGATGTCAAGCTCCTACATTGAATTTAAAGATACGAACTATAAAATTGATGTAATCCTTATTTTTTCATGTGTATTTGTTCAGAAACAAACAGGAAGAGGTAAATAGTGCAATAGCAACAAGAAGCTGTGTTTCACAGGAGTAGGAGTATTTTCCTTAATCGTAGTGGCTACTTTTTCCATGCGAAATAAACTTAACTCACTTTTGGATGCTGGATCTAGAATAACAAGCTTTACAGCTTTACTCTGAGCTTTTCTATCTGTGAATGTTTGTGTTGGCTCTGTTATCTAGAATTGTTGGAACTGGGGTAATACTGATGCTGCTTCTGGTAGGGATCTGAGCTGAATAGATTTCATTCCTGAAAGTCTTCATTAACGCTGGGCAGTCAGGGATAGCACCACACTAAGTACAGTGAGGCTCCTAAGTTTTTGTATGTCATGTAGGTGAATCACAAGCTGGGTAGCTTGCTCATGACTAGCAGGAATTGATGTATTTCTGATGTTTTCCTCTAAGAGGTGTGATAATCCTATGAGTATGGAATGTTTCTGTTTGAGTTACTAGGTAGATATTTCTTGCATTTACATGCACTAAATCCAATTATACTAGTGTTTTTGTTACATTCCTTTGGAGAAGCTAAATTGTTTTTTGGGACTGGATAGCTGTGAATTAGCTAAGCCAGCTAATGGGAACTAGATAGTACTGTGACTCTGTCATTACTTTCAGCTGTGTTTTGACAGTTTATGAACAGTTTATGAATATACTTTGTTTATATTGGAAATGGGAAATGCTTTTTTCATACTTCAGGAACATGGACTTGATAGCACATAGAATCATAAAATACATTGAGTTGGAAGGGACCCTTGAGAATCATAGAGTCCAACTCCCTCCTCCTCAAAGGACTGCTTAAAACTAAATTGTATGACTAAGAGCGTGGTCCAGATGATTCTTGAACTTTGGTAGGCTTGGTGCCATGAGCGCTTCCCTGAGGAGCCTTGTACCAGTGAGTGGCCATCTCTTCAGTGAAGAACCTTTTCCTAATGTCCAAGCTGAACTTCCCCCAATGCAGCTTCATTCCACTTCCCTGTGACATACTGTTGGTAACCAAAGAGAGGAGATCAGTACCTCTCCCTCCACTGACCCCCTTGAAGTTGTAGACTGTCGTTGTAGACTGTAGCATGTATCCACTCATTTGAGATGTGACCATACATTCTAGTTCCAAACAAAAAAACATCTATCTTATTTTGAATAACCAATCCCAGAGATCTCCCCATGTTATTAACATGTTAGTGTTAACGAGGTCCAACTTGCCTGACTGAGATACATGCTGCACTTTCTTAAATGGCCAAGAGGGGTAACATAAGGCAAAGAGGGAAGATCCTGAAATGGTTTACAGGTGGAATTGCAGTTTTCGGGGATTGCATCATTAACTATGAAGAGGGCTGCACTGAATAGCTAGTACAAGGCTAACTTGGCAGAGTCAGCCAGTGTGGCCACTACTGGTTTGTTTCTGGGCTAACTACCTCTTTATTGTAGGACAGATAGTAGAAGCTGATGTAGCTTCAGCAATGAAGAGAGACACAGGTTGCTTGTCTAACCCAATGAAACTGGTCTTTCCCTTTCAACTACATGCCACCAAAATCCAAAGGGATGGCGTGCTAGCATTAAAAAATGTTACAGGTGGTCCTTGGTTAGAGAGTTCTTGCTGGGCTAAAATTATGGTAGTTTAACCGTCTCTGGCTTCTCTAATACTTAACACATTTCTGCCCTTCTTCAGAGGGCCACCGCGTCCACGCCCTGCCCCAGTGGTTGGCGAGACTGAAAACAAGGAGAACCATCATGAGGCCAATGCTATGAGTCAGCAGCCACTTCGCCGTGGATATAGGCGCCCATACAACTACCGGCGTCGACCTCGTCCACCCAATGCTCCAGCTCAGGATGGAAAAGAGGTAAGTATGCTCTTGGCAAAATATGGCAGAGGCAGAGTTTTGATGGGGTGAGTGCTCAAGACCTTTTGTCCTGTGGGCCTTGTGTATTGTTGGTGTGCTGGAGGAGTTGATGGCCAAGTTCAAAGTGCTGATGGTTCAAGGTGGCTGGTTTCATTGTGAACTTCTTGGAGAAGGAGCAGCTTATCTTAAATGGAACCAGCAGTGGGATAGGGATTGCTCTTGGATAGTTTTTAATTTGAATCAGACTGTAGCAGGTGTTTTTGAAGTGGAGAGAAACAGTTGTTTTGCTGCTTCCTCAAGCTTTGAATGCTCCAGATCCATTTCCTGAACTGCTTGAACCAGATTACTTTGGGGAACTGTTTGCAAACACAGATTTTTACCTTAATGAGGAAAGACTTTCTAGTTCTGTGTCTAATGGAGGTAGTCCCTTGACAGAATCTGCTGTGTAATACTTAAAACTTTAGGGTTTTTTCAGATTTTTTTTAAAAAGTGTGTTATGCTGGCCCTACCACTGAACAGAGGAAGGGTCTGCAGATCAGTCTCTACCTATAATAAAGGTTTATTGTGTCTCAGACAAAGGTGACTGAAACACCTGCTGAAAATCTTGCTCCAGTGACTGAGCAGAGTGGTGCAGAGTAATGTCCAGCTCCCCAGGCACCTTTACCATCTGTCAGGTAAGGAATATAGATAGTTCCTCTTGTCCAGTCTTGTGCATACTTCTAGAACTTGGACTGTGGCCACATCTCCCTATGTATGACTAGTATTTGTGGTAACTTCTGAGAGTGCTGTGTAGGTAAACCAAGGAACTGTTTGCTGCTTTCTCCTCTCTCCTCTGCCTCTGTGTCTACTTGTCACAAAATAAATTTTGCTTTATCAGTTTGGTTTTTTGTTTGTTTTTTTTTTTCTTCTTAGGAAGATCTATCTGATCTATATAGCAATAGCATCTGCTGAGGAGTTAGTAATGTTCTGCGTTAGGCAGATATTGTACTCTCAGCTTAAGGACAGGATAAGCCAGTCATGCTTATCCTGTGTTACTTTGATAACTCTCCACCTAACATCTCACTCTTTCAACAGGAAAATGAAACTTAAAGTAAAATGCATTTTTAAAAAAATTTGGCTTTTCAACAGGTGTCCTAAAATACAACTCAAAAGTAACACCAAAGAAACACTCAAGCAATAAATTGTCAACAGTGATGATGAAAGCAAAGATTTGAAACATCAGAACTTAAAAGAAAAAAAAATACCAGCAGCTGAGATCCAGGGAACGCCTGCAAGATAAATCCATGAAGAAAGAAAAAGAGAGTGAGATTCAGAAAGAGCAACCTCCCCAGTTTCAACAGCAACTCTGGGGTTTTTGTGGGTTTTTTGGTGTTTTTTTTT
>WHYT01017267.1:28436-41019 GCA_009806455.1 Tetrax tetrax | reverse complement strand
TGAAATTGAAATAAATTTTTTTTATTGGATGCTGGTGCTAAACCTCCCAAGTGTGAGTTTTATTTTTTTTTCTGTGCCAGTCCTGTTCATTGCAGGACACGGGGAGGAGAAACTTCCGCTTTCCTTGGTAAGATCTATTTGAAACTGCAACATGGGTGACGTTCCTCACAAATAAAAGTGACTTCAACTACAAAAAAAAAAGCTGTTGTAGTGTGTGTGTGTGTTCATGTTTGCCTTCAAAATAATTAATTATTTTAATCTTGCTGCTTCAGCACTTATATAAAATTATAGAATAGTTTGGGACCTTTAAAGGTCACCTAGTCCAACCCCCCTGCAAGGAGCAGGGGCATCTTCCACTTGATCAGGTTGCTCAGAGCCTCATCCATCCTGGCCTTGAATGTTTTCAGGGATGGGACATTCACCACCTGGGCAACCTGTTCCTGTGTTCTACAACCCTCAGTGTAAAAAACTGAATCTGCTCCTTCTATTTTAAAACCATTATGCTTTGTCCTGTTGCAACAAGCCTTGCTAAAGAGTTTCTCTTTTTCTTATAAGCCCCCTTTAGGTACTGGAAGACCACTATAAGATCTCCCTGGAGCCTTCTTTTTTCCAGACTGAACAGCCCCAACTTTCTTAGCCTTTCTTCAAAGGAGAGGTTCTCCAGCACTCTGATCATATTTGTGGCATGTATTGAAGTAGTTGTCAAACCATTCTGGATGATACATATGCAAGGACATGACTAGGTTAGGTGTTTCTTCTGCAAAGAAATTATACAATACAGCTGTAACCTACACTCTCCTCTCTGCTCTTATGGCTCAAGTCGTGTTAATGATTGGGGTTTTTTTCCTGTTACCATCTTGTGGCAGGAGTTTGGGGGATTTGGAGTGGGTTACTGGGATATTATTTTTCCCCATTTGTTTTGCTAGGCTTTTGTATTCTGTGAACAGTAGAATCCAAGCTTTGAGACTCCTTTGCTCAAAAAGACTGCTGCTTTATTCATGCTTCTGTTCCAAAAAATGGCAGCATTTTTTACTAGCCTCTCCACTTTTCCTTACCTGAAACAAGTAAAATCTCTACCTGTACCATCTTGTGTTAATGAGCAGACTACTTAATTGTCTTAATGTGTGTTTTTCTAATGTTTCTCCCTAAAACTTTGATATCTTGCAGGTGTTATTAGTTCTTCCAGCTGTTGAATATGTATGTGTTTATTCAGCATCTTGTGTCTTTCATTCTCTCATCCAACTTTCATTCTCGCAGTCCTGTCTTGCATTTGCTGTTAAACAAACTTTAGATAGTATATTTGTTTCCTTAAAACACCTCTTTCTGTTGTTAGCAGTATATATGCATTTACTGAATAACACTTCATGCAAACCCTCTTGTTCTGGAGCAACACTGTAACTGTACGCAGGTAGGACTAAATAAGAGTGGAGAGATCTTGCAAGTACTTTCTGTTCTTGTTTCCTCTAGTTTCCCTGTTCTTGCACACTACTAATAATTAAAAATTATATGAGATTCTTGGGAGACACGCTTTCTCATGTTGCTCCTCAGGAAATGACAAGTAGGTAGAGTGTTGGGGATAAGTGTGCTCCAAAGCACTTTGCTTGCAGCTTCTGGGAAGGTAAGGAATGGCCCTTGCGCCCTGTTGCTTTGCCCTTGTGGGGTAGGGGAAGGTTTAGTGATGCATGAGTCAGCTGCTCACAGCTGACTGCATTCAGGATTTGCTGCTTGCTTTTGCATTGAATTAGGAACTCTTAATGCAATGCAAAGTGAAAGCTACAGGCTTGGTTCGGGAAGGAGAATGCTTCTGACTCCCTTGAGTACATACATAGACTGCTGCATTCCCTGTGAGCTCATGGAGTATAATGTGCTGTTGCAGCACTGGATCACTTACCCAGCAGTTCTGAAAGTACATTGATACAAGAGTTGCTGCGAGACTGAGTTTCTGCACCAATTCTGGTAAGCTGTAGACTAGGAAGGATGTTGAGATGGACACAGTGGTTTTTTTAATGTCTTTCCTTGGAAGATGAAGAATATGGATGTTTTGGCACAGAACAAAATACAGTAAGGTGAGGAAAACATAAATAAAGCACCCTTTAAAAATTCTTAGGCAGGGTAGTCCTTAGTAGACTTCAGTTCTGTCCAGAATTAAATCTATTTTGGGCAGATTGGGGCAAGGTTGGCATAGTACAAATGGATGTAAGATACTAATACATATTAAAACATTACTGCAGATTTTGTCATAAAAACTACCTGAACTGCCTTCAGTGAGTTGTGACAGGCAGAATAGAATTTCTTTAATCTTTGTGAAAATGTAGGTCAGATTTGAATAAGTGTAACAAAGGTACCTAACTAGTTATTTTATGAAAGGAGAAATTGAGGGAGAGATGCAAGTAGTGTCCTAGCATCTAGTTTTTTCTGTTGTTTTAGTCCAACCTTCATGATAAGAAGAATCATTGCATAAAACAGACACTTGTGACTGAGAACCCCTGTAATCCCTGCTTATGAAAATACAGGTTCAAGTACAGGCAAGTCTGAAGCACTTACTAAAATTACATTTTTAGATGTCTCAGGCAGGGCATAAATTTTTCCCGTAGTAGCCCACTTGTTCTCTTGTTAGCTGAACTTTTGTCTGAAGAAATATAAAACTGGTGCTCAATAATGAAGGTTAGTTCTTTTGGCAACTGTGGTGCTTGTGTACTGGTAAAAAAGGCTATGGGTGACTTGCCTCAGGTGGAACTTTAGATGAATGCTTCATTTTAGTTTGGTGTTGTGTTTATTTTGGTTGTTTTTAAAAACTTCTAGCTACAAGGATTTTGAATTTGCAGAGTAGTTAAGATGCTTTTATAGCTACTTGGAGCCATTGTTTTTGTGCTATGTTCTTTCTCTTGTTCCAGCATTCTTCCCTTTCATGGGCACTTATCATGACTTACACTTGGAGTGGATTACACTTTCCTAGTGTAATCATTTTACAGTGTTTTCATAATACTATGCCTGCCTGACTGTAACCAGGCTTTTTGCTTGTGAACGCTGCTGTCTGTTACTTAGCCACAAAAATATTCCCTGTGGCTTGATATCTATTAAGGAGGATAAAGAAGCGAAGAAGAAAGTTCTGTAGGCCTTCTGTCTGTGCGCTGTTTCATTTAAATATGCAGTGACAAGACATTCACAGAGAAATATGTATCTGGTAAACTTCTGCATAGAACAATACTAGATCCATGTGCAGCCCTTCCCACCCACTTCCATGGAAGGGACTGTACACAGATGCAACAAATGCCATGGAAGTGAAACATTTTCTACTGCAGTTGGAAAGACTTTGGAAATAAAGCCTGTGCTACCTGGAATTTGATTTCACAGCCTTTATGGCAAGCTGTGTGCATACTTATTTCATGCCAGGGCTCATGCTTGACAATGGTTTTCAAACTTTTCAATTTGTAGTTCCTTGGAAATTTCCAGTGAAGACAGAAAACCATGCAAGTCTGACAGTTATTTATTGGGGCTTTTCAAAAAGTCTGTAGATCCTGAGTTCAAAGCCATGGCTTTAGACATTACTATCCTTTCTGCTGGTTTGGCTTTTTGGAGAACCAGCTAGCCTTCAGGATCACTGTAATTCTGTAGAAAGACAGCGTGCTCTGTGATGTTAAGACGTACTTGGGACGAGGTGGGGAAAAAAACCATGCTAAGGCACAGGGAGAGCAAGGAGGTGGTTGGTGACAGCCAACTTGGCTTCACCAAGGGCAGATCGTGCCTGACCAACTTGGTGGCCTTCTATGATGGGGTAACAGCCTTGGTGGACAAGGGACGGGCAACGGACATCATCTACCTGGACTTGTGCAAGGCATTTGACACTGTCCCACACGATATCCTTCTCTCTAAACTAGAGAGGCGCGGGTTTGATGGATGGACCACTCGGTGGATAAGGAGTTGGCTGGATGGCCGCACTCAGAGAGTGGTGGTCAACGGCTCAATGTCGAAGTGGAGACCGGTCATCAGTGGCGTCCCTCAGGGGTCCGTGTTGGGCCCGGCCCTGTTCAACATCTTTATTGGCAACATGGACAGCGGGATAGAGTGCACCCTCAGCAAGTTCGCCGATGACACCAAGCTATGTGGTGCCGTCGACACGCTGGAAGGGAGTGATGCCATCCAGAGGGACCTGGACAGGCTGGAGAGGTGGGCCCGTGCCAACCTCATGAAGTTCAACCAGGCCAAGTGCAAGGTCCTGCACCTGGGTCATGGCAATCCCAGGCACAAATACAGGCTGGGCAGAGAATGGATTGAGAGCAGCCCTGAGGAGAAAGACTTGGGAGTGCTGGTGGACGAGATGCTCAACATGAGCCGGCAATGCGCCCTTGCGTCTCAGAAGGCCAACCGCATCCTGGGCTGCATCAAGAGGAGCATGGCCAGCAGGTCGAGGGAGGTGATTCTGCCCCTCTACTCTGCCCTGGTGAGACCCCACCTGGAGTACTGTGTCTAGTTCTGGAGCCCCCAACATAAGAAGGACAAGGACCAGTTGGAGAGGGTCCAGAGGAGGGCCACGAAAATGATCAGAGGGCTGGAGCACCTCTCCTATGAGGGCAGGCTGAGGGAGTTGGGGCTGTTCAGCCTGGAGAAGAGGAGGCTCCTGGGAGACCTGATAGCGGTCTTCCAGTACCTCAAGGGGGCCTACAGGAAAGATGGGGAGAGGCTGTTCAGTAGGGCCTGTTGTGATAGGACAAGGGGTAACGAGTTTAAATTAGAAGGAAGTAGGTTTAGATTAGATATTAGAAAAAAATTTTTTACAATGCGAGTTGTAGAGCACTGGAACAGGTTGCCCAGAGAGGTGGTGGATGCCCCATCCCTGGAAATGTTCAAGGCCAGGCTGGGTGAGGCTCTGAGCAACCTGATCTAGTCAGGGAGGTCCCTGCTTCTTGCAGGGGGGTTGGACTAGATGACCTTTGAAGGTCCCTTCCAACTCTAACCATTCTACGATTCTATGATTCTAAAAGAGCTGCACAAGCCAAGCAGCAGTGGGATTGTTGCTCAAGCATAAAGGAGATGAGAAAGTTTTGGAGGCTATGTTGAACAAGTGGCAGCTTGAATTCTTCATTTTGTGCTCTTGACAATAGTGGAGCAATGCAGCTGTGATTCAATTTTGAATCTTAGAGCCAGACAGTGATGCTCTGAGCAGAAAATTGATCCTGATGACTTAGTACCACCAGCCGATGAGATGAATGATTACTTCTAGTATTTTAAGGTTTTAAAATGTTGAAGATTTACAGAAAGTTATCACTTAAGTTATCACTGCTTCATCATATCTCCTGACTTGTCAAAATTGATCATTCTTCAACACTTGGCTATGAATCTGGAGTTTTAACTTGTAAACTGTGACTTTTGTATGACCACATAGGTCCTTAGAATTAGTCAGGGACTGCTTTTACAATGCATTTCTAAGGATGATTGGCCAGAAAGTATGTGTCTGTAGTACAGAAAGAGATCTGATCTCAAAAAAAATGAATGCGTGGGTTAAATGCGTCAACATTCACACTGTCTTAGCTCAGATAAGTGGCTTGTATTAGTGTCGCCCTAAACTCAACTTTAGCTGCACCTTAAGTTAAAGTCAAACTTCTGTTGTTTTAACATATTAGGTAACATCACTTAGGTGGTAAGAAGCAAAATATGCTTTGTACAGCACACTTGGAATAGTCTTGTTCTGTTTCCAGAGGCTTAGAAGCTCTGTGTTCTGTTACTGCTCAGTGTATTGGTCTAGCCAATTATTTTCGTTTATGTTACACAATGCTCACATTTTTGTCCATGACTTGGAGAGTGGTGCTAAGTTTTTAATGGCCTCTTAAGTCTTGTCCTTCTTCCTTTAAAATATTCTGCATAATGTAGTGTTGGTGTATATAACAAGCTGCCTGTAAAATCCCAGCAATTTCACCACCTCAGGATGGTATCCCAAATGTGGTGTAAGAGCTTAAATGGTTACTAAATTAACTTGCTCTAAACAGTATCTCCACATGCCTTCATTTAGTCTGGATTTCTATAAATGCCATGTGTCCTTTTTGTTCACTATTTGACTTTCTGAGGAGCCACAGAGAAATTTTAGTTACCAGCAGAACTCAATGCATGCATAAAACTACATATCACCTTAAAACATTGTAATCTTACTGCCTCTGTGTGCATTCCAGTGATGCAAACCCAGAGCACTAGAGAAAACCCAGCAAATAAAGTAGACAACAGTTTATCAGAAACAGAAAAATAAGAAAAAAATCTTAATATGTTTTATTTGAAAAAATGTAAATGCAATTTACAGTGGTGCAGAAGCAGGGAGGAGGTGGTGCTATAAAAAAAAAAGAAATCAGTATTAATAGAATGTACACAGAAAAGGCACTGCTGCTTTCATGCCAGTAGGGCCTAGGTGATATGGACCTTGCCCTGGTGGAAATGACTGACTCAGAAGGAATGTTGTTCACCCGCTTCGTTCTCAATGAGCTCTGCTTCTCTGCTAAGAATGACAGCAAAAAAGAACATTATTTTAATACTAGTATGTGTAAATAGGGCTGTTACAGATTCAATAATCTCTCTATACACATTTTAAGAAAAATAGTCCAAGTTCTGACAAGGATCGAGATGCCAAATACGTTTGGCATTCAGAAGAGGAATGAGCTTTGAGCTACACCATTGCAGGATGTTTGGACTAGACAATGTATGGCTCAGTTTGATGGGTCTCAGATAGTTCACTCTTACGTATTCACTCTCACCTTGCAGGCAGGTTAAGTACATAACTAAAATCGGTAAACTTTGTTGTGACAAGGACAATAAAAGCACTGCAGTGTTAAACACCGGAGCATCTACTATCCTTACTAGGTGGTTAAAGGTCGAGTCCTTAACCTCTTTGCTAAGATTCACACTGTGAATCCAACTGTGGAAATAAGACTTGGACTATCTATTCATGCAAAATCACCACGGGTGAATACAGATTCTAGGACCTGTCCTTATGTCTGCAATAACAAGAGAAAAAAAAAAAAACCCAATGTTTCAACTGATCTGTGACATGCTCATTGTTACTTAATAGAGGCTAAGGAATGAGTAACTAAGAAAACAGAGTTCCTTGCTGCTGTATTTGGGCATACAGATTGGCAGTGCACCAGTGCCAATTTCTCTTGCTTCTGTAGCTGTTTTGCAGAATCATGCTTTGCCTTAAATACAGTATAGGAAGCACCTGTGAATAACCACTGTACAAGCTCAGATCACAAAAGTGGAGTTTACTGAGAGTGAACATAAAGCTGAACTGCTGCTGACACTTTTAATTACAGAAATGTTTGGTGAAGGGTGATTAAGAGATGTCAGCCCCGTAATCCGGATTACTGTTACGGTTTCAAGTTATGTCGACACTAGATGGGGCTGTTGCTCCACACACTTTTTACTGAAAATTACATTGCATCCCCCTTGTGGCAGGAAATCGAGGTATTTCAGTATGAGCTGTTTGGTTTCTGTTGCAAGCCTAAAGCATTTAGGTGGGCTGCAATGTGGTATTCTGACACACTCACTTGTTGTAGCCTTCCAATCACAGGATTCTTATCTTTTATGTAAAGATAAGATTTCGCTGATTGTTGCATTTAATTAACTAAAAGACATATTTTTAGAAGTGTTGGTTTTGAGCAGTATTCTCTCTTCTCAGTGAGATTCCTGGATTTAAAAAAAAAAAAATTTTTTTTTTTTTGTAAACACTAACCACTTGATTTAAATGTCTAAATGAAAACTGAGCTTTATGGAAAATCTACAGTCAATCTATACTTAGCACTTCCTGGCCAAAAGGTCACACAAATATCACAAAAGTCAGTACATTCCTACACGAGCTCTTAAAGACAGAGTCTCTTCAAAAAATTTAGTTTTCAGTACAGAATTAAAGAATGAAGACAATGTAGTCAAACATACCAAAGTGACATCATGCCATTAAAAATCCTCCACAGATTATTAACTTGCACTTAATCAGAGTGTAAGTTTCCTCGTGCTGCTCTGCCATTTTGCCATACCTTGGCTGGAATTAAGACCTACCCACTAGAAAGTCAAGAGTAGAATTCAAGGTCTATATTATTAATCATTTGTGCCTCTAGAAACACTTGGTAGCAATGCCAAAGAAAAAAAAATAAATGAAATTACTTACATATTTTTCATTTCAGTGTGGTAAACTGTCAGTGCATTGAGATCAACGATACTCAAGAGAATGCCTAGTTGTAAGAGTCAATCAGATCAGCATTGTCTCAACCTTGTCATCAAGGACATGGCTTGTGAGGGACATGGTACATCAGGACATGACACCTTCAGTTGGACTATGGATTTGATGTGGCCTATAAGTTAGGCTCACAACTTGACTTTCCACAGATAAGTTGCTGTGAGCCTCGATTGCTGCTCCCATGATTGGAGCGCGGTTTCTATGGAAGCCAGAGGCGTAGCACTCCTGGAACCGGACTGAGTGGACTGTCCATTCTCTGGGAAGTACCTGAGCTGCTAAGGTAACCGCATAGCCACTGTCAAGGAAGATGGATCACAACGGCTGTAACTGAACTTTGCTCATTATAATGTCATTGTAATACAAAGAATATCTCCATCCCAAAGGAGGAGCAAGGTTTGTTACTTAGCATAAAAGGTTGACCCCTAACAATGAGATCCCTGAGAGCTCTCCCCTCCAAGGATCGATGTTGACATCGATTGCGAAGATCGGCGGGATGTTGCCTGCATCTGGGACCATAGGGATGCCTTGCACCTGCGGTGGTAGCTATAATCCTCCTTCCTATCTTAACTTTCCTTTTCACTCCCTTTCATCTATTATGTGCTGCTTTACAGGCAAAATAATAAAATTTGTGCTGTTTGATTGAAACCAACCCCTTTGGCATGCTCGCCTTAATTTTGCATTTTGATATCGCAGCGAAAGAACCATCACGAGTCCAGAGTGCACCGTGACACTAGTCTAAAACTTAGCAAACTTTTGACAGATCATTTAGCTGTGATTTAAATTATTAAATGCCTCTTCAAAGGATATGGAGATGCTCTCACTTGCTACATGGTGCTTACTTTCTAGCTAAAAGAGACTGATTTTAATGAAAGGGAAGTTTCTGCTCTTCCAAACTTGCACTGATTTCTGTCTGAGGTAATACTCATTTGTGCATTAACCGCAAGCCACAAGGTGGTGCTCTTAATCCACATATTAACTACAAAAGAAGCTTTTGGTGTTTTTTTTTTTTTTTATTTTAGTAATTTTTAAATATTGCACAGTACGAACATAGGGAACAAAGCATGTTTTATAACATGGTTAATTTGAGTTCTGCAGCAACTCCACAGATGACACAATATGCAGTCTATAATGGTAAACAATTTTTTCTCAAATCAGACATGCTACATTCAGAGGGTTTGAGAAGAACAGTATTTCTGGGAAAACCAGACCAAATAAATCGTTAAACATCCAAGGAAACCAAATGAGCTATCTGAATAATAAAATTCTGTAACTGAACACTGAGATGGCAATTTCACATCAAGCTCAGTCTGTCTGCAAATCTAGACTTTCACCTGTTTTTCATTTGGAAAAAAAAGGTAATGCTCCAGTTTTCCTTGAAAGGCATATGCTGGTGCAATACCACTGCAGTGGTCCACTGCACACCCTCTCCCCCTCATTCCCCCTCACATTTGTTCAAATGTCAAAGAATTCTACGTGTATTGATGACAAAGTATGACCTTCCAGGAAGAAAGACACAGAAAGCAGCTAAGTTGTGTATGCGCACACACTACAAGGATTACTGATGAGGGTAATAAAAATTAAAATTGTTAATAAATAATAATTGTTAATTGTTAATAAATAATTATTATTAATAACAATTCACATTGTTAATAAACAAAAATTAACATTGTTACCTTTAACCTTCAACAATATAAATGTGTATATATGTGGAAACTCATTAAAATACTTGCATAGATGTGTACAGATAAGTAGTTCTTAGAGAGATGAAAGCCAATCCATTTTCCATAGTGTCTGTGAAACCTCCACCCTGGAAAACAAAAAGACTGTTCTTCCAAGGGATGTACTTCTGCCAGCACGACTGAATTCAATTTATTCCTTTTTTTGCTCTTCATCTTTAGATTCCACTGGCACCTCTTGCCATTTCTTCGCCATCTCTTCTTTGCAACTCAGGAAGGCATCTTCCAAACGCCTCATGGAGTTGGCCAGGTCTGGGTTGGTACGTATGACTACCATGTCATATACCATCCAGGTTGCCTGCACTATAAACCCAACAGAGAGTACTGAGCTAGGAATTACAGCTAAACAAAAGCAATGGCTGGTTCAATAAACAAATAAATGACATTAATTATTATCAGTCCAGATGTTACGTCAGAGAAGACCTGCTGTAAAATAAAAGTGAATACTGTCCACAGTAATGCTCAAGATTAAATAAAAGACTGCTCAGTATTACTTCTTTATAAATGTCTCAAAGTACTTCAAAATGGATGTATACTGATATAGATTACAAAAGGGAGATAGACACTTTTACCTAGAAAATACCACAAAATAGGTAATAAAAAAGAAATGTTCAACATACTGTTTTAAAATAAATGAACCAAAGAATCCTCTCTCCAGACCAGTTAGTCAGGAGGCTTGTGTCAGGTGAGGAAGAGTAAGATCAAGGAGGCCATAGCATAGAGATGAAAGATTATAAGAACAACCTAAATAATGAAATTGGTTTTGAAATAATGAGTATGTGATAAAGCAGAGCAAATTATTTTAGCACTTTATTCATACTTTCCCTTTTGTTTTACCATAAATTGACTGTGATTTTCTTAATGGCACTCATAAATTGTGTCTAATTACAAATAGTTTAATTAATAGTTTCCATCTATTCTTGTTAGTTGCACATAGTTTCTGATAAAACTGTTGCAGAACATGCAGAGGAATATGCAATCCTTGCCACACATATAGGACTAAGATTTAATTTGCAGAGGAGTCTTTACTCTAGCTGAGGAATTTAATACGTTATGCACTAATCTGAAAGGTACTATGTATCCCACTATTTTTCAGAATTAAATCTAATTTTATATACTATGTTTTAATAATTGTAAATTAAATACTTTAGGATTATTTCTGTTTTCAACCACCACTCTGAACTGAGCCTCCATCACCTATTAATTTTCAGTTCTTAGCCATCTGAAACTTCTACATTATTTGCAGACTTTTTCCCAGTAAATTAGGGCATTAGTCGATGGTGATTGTTTCCATTTACGTTTCTATCACATGGAAGTTTACAGCAATAAATACAAATAATAAACCTTCATTGTCTTCAAGTAGACAAATCCATATCATTCTTAATGAAGACCTATACCTGTTAGCTTTTCCATTTCCTCCAGAAGTTTTTCTAAGTCACTGTTCAGATCCTCCACTATCTTTACCGTGTTATCATTGTTTCCCTGCTGAGGTTCTGATTTGGCCATCTACAAGGAAAAAAGGAATTTCATACTCTATTTTACTTTGAAGTGAGTTTATTTTCACAGTCAAGAGAAAGTAACATTGTAATGAATTTTAAAAACCCAATATATATTAAAAAATTCTATTTACATACGAATTCAGAAAGAATCTGACCTTAAAGTTATTAGTCATCACCTGTATGCTGCATACTGTTTTCAATCCATTTTGGAATTAATTTAAGTAGAAAGAATTACACTCAAATATGCTGTGTTTGTGCCAAATAAAGATTTTGGTATCAGTCATAACAAAGATCCATGTGCAAACACTTAATGAGAAAATTTTATCTATTATCCTGTTACAGTTGTCTTCAAGCTTCTCTCCCAAATACTCTGACATAGGGCAATTCCTAATTTTCAAAGTTAGTTGTAAAATCCCCATTTGTATCCACTATTTCACACTTGCATGCTACAGCCAGGTAACTACATGCACTAAGTTCTGCCATGATATAAGCAGCTAAGTGCTTATGATTTACTAACCTCTGCTTAAGTTCTAGTCAGTAAAATTTCAGGAAGTAAAATTGCTTGGGGCAAAAAATATAGAGCCCAAATGTATGCAATTAAAAGTTTCAGAACCTTGATTTTAACCAAAAAAAAATGTAACGCACAGCCTTGCTTTTAATTGCTTTTCTGAAAACTGTCGATGGATGGGACAAAACTGTGAAGGAGACACAAGAGCTTCACTGTAGTAACTACACACATCACACAGCAGGTGTAGTTTTTGTCAGCTTTTTCCTTTTCTTCTTACATGTGATTTCTCAAATTCTGTGGGTATCCATCTGCCCTTTTTTATGGCTGAGAAAGGTGGAAGGAATGCGAGGGTTTACAATGGCTTTACAGCATTTTAAAGCAATGCCAAGCCATATCCAGATGCTGGCTCTTCGCGGCTCTCCGCCACACAGCCCGTTTCATTAGGGAACTGCGTGCCGGGAAACCCTTCACCCCAGCGACCTCGACCCCCCCCCCCGCCTTGTTGTACCGCACGGCAGGCACGCTTTCACCTCCCACCAGTGCGGCACTCCGCGCTGGGCGCCGGGGGACGGCTGGGCCCAGTCCGAAGGCCGTTCGGAGGGCCGCCTTCAGAGGGCGCCCGTCGCCC
>WHYT01017267.1:4671-28386 GCA_009806455.1 Tetrax tetrax | reverse complement strand
CGGGCGGGAACGGGACACAAAAACCCGCTCTTCCGTCTTCTCTGTCTTCTCGTGCCCGCTCTGCCTCCGAGGCTCACGCACTCGATTAATTCTGTATTTCACGAAAACAAGCGCTTGGGTGAGGAGTTAGGCGGCCGAGGGACCGGAAGGGGAAAGACGCGGGTGCTGCGGGCCGGACTGCGACACGGCTCTGTGTCCCGCCACCCACCGCTTTCCAGCGCACTCGCAGTCCGTCCTGGGTCGCGGCACGGCCGCGGGCCTCTCAGCCGGCCTGGCCACCCCTCTGGCCTCTGGGGCTAGCCGGGCCTTCTGGGCAGCGCCTTGACCCCAGCCTGCCGCGGTGCCGTAGTTGCCCTTCCCTGGAGGCTGGACAACGGGAGGTAACCCCCTGCCCCTGCTCACGGCCCCTCTGGCTGCCCCTCAGCCCCCCCCGGGATGTGTAGCCTCTTTAGGTGAGCCCGCTGCAGGTCCTCCCGGCACCTTCCTTCACTGTCATGGCCAGCTGCCGGCAATTGAAGCTGTGGCAAGATCGGTTGCACCAGATGGCCTGTTGTTTCAGGAATTGTCCTGAATGTAACCCAAAAGTTAGGTCTTGAGCCCAAAGTTTGAAAGTTGGTGGTGCCTTTGCACTTTGAGAGCGGGGAGGGGGTCCATCTCACTGCCTGCACAATGGACCCAGACCGGGGACTGTAGCGACAGGCCAAGGGGCAATGCTTTTAAGCTAGAAGACACTAGGTTTAGATTGGATAAAAGGAAAAAGTTCTTTACAGTGAGAGTGCTGAGACACTGGAACAGGTTGATCTGAGAAGTTGTGGATGCCCTATCCCTGGAAGCGTTCAAGGTCAGGTTGGATGGGGCTTTGAGTGGCCTGATCTGGTGGTAGATCTTCCTGCCCATGGCAGAGGGATTGGACTAGGTGATCTTTGAAAGTTCCTTCCAACCCAGACTGTGCTGGGATTCTATGATCTTGTCTTCATAAAAAAAAAAAAAAAAAAAAAAAAAGAGATGAGAGAAGATTTTTGCAGGAATAGGCAAATAAGGGTTAGAAATTTTCTGATGGCTCAGCAACAAGATTCACGTTTGTCAAGAGTTTGCTAATACTGGGACTTATCTGGTATATAGCAGAGTGAGAATCAAGTACCTCCTCTGAATTACTCATGCCGCAAATCATGTCCCATTCCAGATCAATATCCAAATCTTAAATGGTTTGGGCTGTCTCTTGTTCTCCTTTTTCATCCACACAAACACAAACTTAGTCCTGTTTTTGAATGATTGAGTATATTAGTATTCTCATCATCCATGAAACTTACTCATCTCTTGCTATCACCACTCATTTTGCTGCTGAGTAGCTGATTTGAAGATGGTGATCAATCTTCAAAACAAACAAAATGAAGTATTTATTCACCCAAATTATATGAATGCTGAGGAATTTGTCTCACAGATCTGTGTTGCTAAAGTTTTTCAGGAGTTCAAAAGCAGTTGAACAAAATCCTTCAATGCTTATGAAGGAAGATGTTGTATTTGGCTAAGTAAATCCTTGAACCAAAGGCTGCTGAAGGTGGGCAAAGTGTTAAAAGAAGTATCATTTTATGTTTTTATAGTCTTTTGTTTCCCTAGGCACTCTCACTGCCAGCCATCTGAGGCATAGTACTGATGGACCATTGGTTTGAGGTGGCAAAGTAATTTCTTAGGTAACCCCAACTCCTAAATTCTGTGCCTTTAAGCTGTCCCCAGATGCTGCCTCCTTGCTGTACATGTGTGTATATGTGGTTAGGAGGCTGATTTTTGGTCTAGTGGTGTTGCTTTTTAATCCTGCATACTCTATGAAATCCTAGGGAGCAGATACCTTGTGTTTATACATGTAATTCCATGTCTTGGTTTGTTTGTGATTCTTCTCTACTATAATTAGGGCACAGCAGTGTGTTAGAGGGTTAATTACAGGTTTAAAAATTACATTATTAAATTGAACCTTCTTAAATGTATTTTTATGTAACAGTGTTACAGCTCTTGTGATACATACTTTCTAGTTCTTCTAAGGTCTCTATGGGCATCCTTTCTCGGAGGGGTAGCTGGCTCCTCTGGTTCTTTATGCGTGAAGCCTTGCAATTTATTCCATCTTGAGACTGGATGTTTAGGTCACTATAGGTCTGTTCACCAACTTCTAGGTTTTGCCAAGAGGAGCTGTTGGGTTCTCACTGGAACATGTGAACAGTGTAAAAATGTGGTGGCAAAGAGCAGGAACTGAAAAGGAAAATTCGTATCTTTAACAAAAAGAATGTAAGAAACTGAAAGAGAAAAGGTAAAAGTAACAGAGGAATATGCATACATGTTGTGCTCAGGATCTTAGTTGCTAAGGACAAGAGCACTCAGGAATTACACAGAGCTGAACTGAATGCGTGTGATATGTGCTGCACCTAGCTTACAGTCTAACAGTTCATCTGTCAGCCCTGGAGTTGGGGGAGAGGTGGAGGCCAAGCTACCGAGTTACAGTGCGGATGAGTACTTATATGGGGAGCCCAAAGAGCTCCTGCTCTGGGAAGTTATTTCTTTGAAGAAGACAGCAGAATTAGCTCAATATATGGCATCTAACTTCTGACATTTGACCAGACATGTAAATCAGGAGCTATGTTATACTTGTGATGTTGGTGTAGGGAGAGAGGATTTTAGTACTTGAAGTGGTTCACAAAAGTTCTTATGACCTTGTATTAACTATACAGAGAACCTAGGCAGCTATAAGCATAACAGTTTTTCAGCTGTGTCGAATGAATCCCAGCTTCTGGGCCTGGAAAATCTGTCAAAGAAACCAAAGGGCAAAACTGTACTCTAGCCTACTTATAGCATCTAACCAACCTTTAGGATCTTTCCTGAGCATCTGATTTGAGAAGAGAGGGCTGAGCAAACCAGTGACTAAATAGGGAAATAAATTTTTCTCAAGACAGAAGACCTGCCCATCTTAAGAGGCAAAGCTCATGAGGCAGAACAGAGACTTGTGATAATGATGGGAATTTTTCTTTCATTTCTAGATCACCTGTTTTGATTCTTTTGATTCTTACCCCATTCTGCAAGCCAATGCCTGGCTTGCAGAAACAAAAGAGCAGGTACTGAGCCTTTCAACCTCTGCAGGCTTAGGCTGATCAAAAGATCAGTCATGGTCTATCAGCTAGAAGTCACAGTTTTAAATTTTACATTAGGATGTGAAAGTAAGTCAGAGACCTTACCACCTCTAAATTACTGCAGAAAAAGTGAATATCATAATGACAAGAAGCACATCCTTTCATCTGAAGCCTACTTTTCCTGGTCCAGCAGCAGTTACTTGGAGTATGCTTACCTTCTGGAAGTTGAACTGCAAAATTAGCACTGTTTTTAGCAGCCTTGGCACATAGGACAAAGACTGAATGGTTTGTGGTTGAATTGCTGCTTAGTTGCAGAAACACATCTTGAGGCTACTGAGCAACAGTGTCTGGTTTGGATGGTTGCTAGGTGCGCCATAGCTGTCTTGGAGATGAAGAGGGCATTTTTGTTAATAGGACTGCCTTTCAATGTGCCTAATCATACTTGTTAAGGGAAAAACAGAAGCATTTAAACAGGCAGTTTTTTCTTTGTGATGTGCACACAATATAAGACTTATAGCAGGAGAAGTTTGTTTTTCACAGGACAAAACATGACAATAAGTGACTGGTGTCCCTTAACTACAGGGAGAGGAGCTTGTGGAGCAGTGAGGAAGATTATATAGCCTGAGGCCAGAACTCTGAACCATTGAATTATCTTCTCCAACCAATCAGAATAGGAGCACAGCAGACAAATTAATTGGGGAAACTGAAAGCAGTAGTGGTTGCTGCTTTTGTTTTTGCATATGCATACCTTGAATAGTAACCGTTTGCCTTTCCCACTCTTTCTTCTACAGTTGAGGGCTGTAGAAACTGTGAAAGAAGGAGGAAAAGAAGGAAGACTGACAATTACATTTTTAAACAGGAATCTGAATAGGTTCCCCCAGCTGCCCTTGGCGAAGGTGCTTGTGGAAAGTAACCCATTTCAGTAAAGAACTCATTTAAATGAGGAACTGTCCTTTGCATTTTAGCCACTTTTTAATGGGGAATGGGATATAGGACAGATCCCCTGCTCCTTCATGGAAAAAATGCTGCTGAGATTCAATGCAAGTAAGTACTAGGATAAGAGGAAAGCTGAAAGCAGGTTCTGAGCCTACATTCTGCAGCTGTAGTGATCTTTCTAACTTAAGAAATTTTCAGTCTAGAAGATATCTCTCCTGGTTTCTCAGGGGATGAATGTCCACAGAGCTATTGCACTAATACTATTTTGCCCACTTCTGCTGGTCTCTGTAGAGAGATCAAGCAATGAAGAAAACCACTCCTGGTTTTCACCATTTTGCATACATGTACAGTAAACACCAGGTAGAAGCATAATCCCAGAGAGAGGCTTGGGATGAACTGGTGTAGATATATCTATTGATTTGTAGTCTCTCTTATGGATAAATTAACTGTTGTGTTTTAGTATTTAAAGCTATTGCCTCTACCACAACTCAGATTTCCCCACAACAAAATAATATAAGTAGCAGCAAAGTGTTAACAGGAGTAGGTAAATTTTGCTCCAACAGTTGGCAGAGATCGTATCTTCTATATCTTCCCAGAGCCACCTGCGTCGTGTTGTTGACTGTGAAATGAACTTTGAACTTGGTTGTTTCCTCTTGTAATACAACTGCCTCCCACTTACATGAAGTAGGTAAGCAAATAATCTTGTATGGACTCATATAACCAGGAATCAGGAATCTGAAACTCTTAACACAAGTTTTTCCAGTGATAGGAGAGGTCAATCTTTGAGCTAATAAGGAGACCCTACCAGCCAACGGTGGGACTCACATACACAGGTTGAGTGGGAAGAAAGTCCCCAGAAATAAATGCTGAGGAACTGATGTGCAGTGAGGATTGCGCTGCACAGCTGCTGGGGACTGAGGGTACCAGCAGAGCACAACGGTGACCCCAAGGGCATTGTAGCAGGAAAAGGTCACAGAACAAGTTCAAGAATATTATCCAGTCTGATCAGAGAGCTCAGGATGGATTTGGAAGAGGGTGTGTAAGTGAGGGTTATTGCCAGTGCTGTGTGGGAGCTCCAGACTGGACTATTGGGTGGAAAGGGCGGGGGAGAGCTGATGGCAGGGCTGGAAAATGCTGTCAGAATGCGTGGACAACCTGAGCAGGAAGGGTACGAACAAGCAAGGTGGAACATGAAAAAAGCCTGCATTGCTGCTGTGTGTGGTAGCATGTTTTGGTGTTATTAATCTTTTCTAGCTTTCTTCATGTGTGGATTGTGTTCCTGATAGAAAGCTTTTTTGGCATCTGGATTCTTAGGAGTTTTATACAGATATTTTGTTCCAAGAATCTGTTTTTTTCTAAACGTAAACCTCTAACTGAAGTGTGTGATTTCTGATTGTTATGTTAGCTTATTCCTCTTTGTGTTTGCCTGCCTTTCAAATTACACTCCAGGTCCCCACCCAAGGACTCTTTGCTTTTGCCTGTCTCTGTCATTGCAGGTGAGCAGCTGGTGTGTGGAAGCCAGGCAGACCCGTTTTACAAGTGTGTGCCTACCTGCCAGCTCGTGTGTTGGGTTTACACTCACACGATCTCCCGGGGGAGACAGCTGAGAAGACCTTGATGAGTAAAGAATTGAAGCTGGGCAGGTCTGGAGTAGGAAAACCAGTGAGAAGGAACTTAGTCATAAGAATTACATGCACACAAGGTAACCATCAGCATTATCAGGAGTGGCCTTAGTGAAACTGGGAACTGGCAGCAGGCAAGGTTCAGAAAAAGACTACCACAGGGCAACAGAAGTGGTGTAATTCAGGTAAGTGAGAAAAAATGCTGCTGGAAGATTAGCTAATGAATGTTTAATTTTTAAAAAGACTTTTATTAACATAAATGTGACCTGAAGTAGGATACAGCTGTACCATAAAGTATATACGCCTGTGTATGTGTATGTATACATCTGTGCATGTACTTACTGCTTGTATTGAAGTTACTTATAGTAATAGGTTTCTGTGATCGTGAATGGTATTGGGGTGTGAGAAAAAAAAAAGACATATGTCCTATACATGCCAGTTGATTCAAACAAAATAATTCCTAAGCATGTTTTAAACAGGAAGAAAATAACAAAGGAAATAAGTTTCTTATAAAATTAGCCTCAGTTCACTGAAACAAGGCAGGGTGATTTATATACATGTGTATATAAATATGTACAGTGTTTGGTTAAGTAATACATGCCTGGGGCTGGATTCAGAACTATTTAGCATTTGACTTCCCTCACTGTTGCTTGATTGTAAGGAAGCTAACTCTACTCCAAAGTGGTGCAGATATCTAGATTTTCTCTATGTATTTACCTGTTTGCATGTATCTATGTGTGTGCGCATGAGGTCCTGATTAAATTATAAACAATATCTATGTTAAATGCATCAAGAAGCATCCAAAAGTTAGGAAATTGTGAAGCTAAAGTTGTGTATGCAGCCTCAGCTCAGTTTCCTTGTGGCTGTGCATTTATGAAAGCATATTTGTGTTCCGTTTCTTAAGCCATTATGCAGCAATGTGATATCATGCAGTATTTTTATCACACAGTATTTTTTACAAGAGATAAGTGTATACATGGTTCTTTGAAAAATTCCTTCATTCTTCTTATGTCCTGTCACAGTTTTGGCCATCACAGTTTTTCAGCATTATCTGGATTGAGTTTGTGCTAGGGTTTGATACAGGCTTAGTACTGGTGGCTGCCACCAAAATCAGAGTTCAGTCAGTAAAAAAGAGACAGAATGGCTGGCATTTTCAAAAGTAGTGTGTGCTTTTGACTACACAAAAGGAAGTAATAGGTAAGAGCGTGCTGTTGAGAGTCTGGTCTCTAGACTTCAAGTTCCAAACAGCCTGCTCACTAAGGGCTTACGGTATTCCTCACTTTAAAAAAAATATTTTAACTTTTATTTTGCAGATTATCTTTGCGGAATAACTTTTCCTAGCCTTAATTCAAGGGAAGTGTGACCAAGATAGGTGTTAACTTTTCAGAAACTATAGTAAGGTGTGTTTGCATTAGAAAAAAAAAAATTGTCTTAATCACCATTCAGTTTCTGTACCATTCAGACTTCCGTACTCAGATTTCCTCACACTGCACAAATGAATTAGTTTTTGTGAGCTGATCTAAGTTTAAGCAAAAATTAGCACCATGAGAACTTGCATATCTTTACTGATATGGTGCCAGTTTGGACTAACCTTTTTAGCATAAAAGCACAGCAGCGCAGAGTCCTCCTGACTCGTATTTCTCAATGCAGCAGTGACTGCTGACTTTGCCTATTTTTTCTGCTCCCTTGAGATGGTGTCAAGTTTGCCCTAAGTAATTCACCTGCTCAAATGGCAGCATGGACCTCATTATTTGCTGTTTTCTCCATGGTCTAGCTCTTCAGAAGTGGTCATCTTAATTTTCTTTCACTCCTTGAATATGCTTCAGTAGCAGGTACCGTAGGTTTGATGTTCAGGTACTGCTTCTAATTGTGGACCAAGAGAAAATACTGAGTCACGGTATGTGATTTTCTGAAACACATTGGTTTTTTATAGGATGTTATGGTTACCAGCTGTTGCAAAAGTGAGTTAGAGTACCAAATCTTTATAGCTGAGATATTATAACAACCAGTACAACAAGCCACAGGATATTATCAGTAATCCTCGTTCAAGACAGAAAGGAGGTGGCTCTAGTATGTTATAACTTGGGTTGACTGGTCAGAATTTCCCATTCTACACAGGTGGAGATGCTAATTGGTAGCCCATGTGTACCTTATGGTGAGAGGTGAGATGACTCAATGGGCCAGGGAAACCTTGCAAATACGTCATGATCTGCCAGGGTGTTTTAAGTAGTCACTAAGGTCTTCTGAAGGCAGAAGAGACAGGATATGTAGTCTAACAAATACATAGCTTTTTGTAGAAGTATGTTCTTAATGGCATCAAGTTGTTAGGCTTGAAACCTGTGGGACTTGTTTTTTATTTGTTTTGTATGCTGCTTTTAGTAAAATGGTGGACATTACAAAGGAAGAAATTTCTGTTTCACTATTTGCTTTTCTATGGTGCTTTTCTTGTCCCTCTTCTCTCACATTCAGTGTCCACAGCTGCTCAGCTGTCCTGAGTCCACACATCATGGTTTCACTGCCCTTTTGGTTCCTGCAATTCCCTGATTGCTCCCCTCAGTTTTGGCTGCATGGCCAGGGCAGTGCACTTGTGCATAATGGTTGCCTAAGCCTTGACTGGTGGCTTATGTTCAAAGGTCATCTAAAAGAGAAGGAAAATAATGAAAGCAGTACAGAAATTGTGACTGGAAAAGCTTGAGAGTATGGTTCTGCCACTGGAAAAAATTAAATAGAAGATGTCATGGTTAAAGGATTTGTTTTGTCAAATTGTTTTATCAATCAAGCAGTATGCTGGACTGAAGTGAGTTAGCTGTTCTTCATGTAGCTGTAGTCGTACAACATTTTGTGCTCGCAATTAGTCCATGAAAAACACCTATGAGAATATTTTTATGATAAAGTGGTGTGTAGTTAATGCAGACCAGGAAGTCTGGAGAAATAATTACATTAACTTCCATATCAGCTCATAGTACAGTTTAAAAGGCCTAATGAAATCCAAATGAATCTTAGCCTTTATTTCTATCATATTTATTTAACTTAATCAGCTGTTTCTTTAGACAGAATAGCTTATCAGTAATCAAGGATTTACACGTTTGCACTGATGATGGGAACTGACATTAGTTCCCAAGTCAGGCTTATTCACCTGTAAAACTATGTATTTACCATAAATATGTACAACATCTTATTTTCCTGAACATGGCAGGAGCAAGCAGCAGGCAGTTTCTGTGTGTGCAGTTCTCAAGTCGTCTGTTCCCAGATATTCCACGGACACTTAAGACTTCAACTTATTTTCAGTCTTCACCACAATGTCTGTCACTCAGGCTTCTTGACTCTTATGTCCTCACACTTTAAATAGCATAAATCGAGCCTGATGAGAAATGTAAGTCCATAAAATGCGAGAGAGGATTGGTTATTTTAGGGCAGATCACCTTCCCAATCCAGTTTACTGCATTGCCACATGAATGCTTGTGCTAGTGCTAAGGGGACACTATACATGTGGGAAAGAATGACAGGGGGACTGGAAAAATCAAACCCTGTGGATCTATGCTGACACGGGGAATGGTTTCACAGTACAACTTTAGACGAATTAACCATTTACTGCCCTGGATAGTGGGGGATCCATTTTCCTGCTTCTGATTTGTGCTCGTGCCACTTCCTCAAGCCTGTTCTGGCACTTTTTGAATTGCTTGGTGAACTAATACCACTTACTAAAATGGCAGGAAATTACCATGGCAAAAGAAAAAGTTAATTTTTCCTGCTGGCCTAGTGGTTTGAATAATTTTACCATGTGATCAATCGCACAAGCTGGAAGTGAAACAAGGAGTGGAGAAGAGCAGAGGGAAGAGATACTTCTTTCTTTTGGCATTGGTGATCACTTAATTCAACTCACAAAACCATATTCACATACGATATTGGGGCTTCCTGAACTGGTTTAAGCACCCCCCACATCTGCCATCTTTTACCTACTTACTCCCGTCCCTGTGCTTTGTCTAAATTGTCGGGGCAGCAGATCAGCTTGGCAAACAAACATGGGTGAAAACAAAACACCACCTTTTTCCCCAGTGTTCATCCTGTTGGTAAACAGAGGATGCAGTAAGTATCCATGTAGGGCAGATAAGGGGGCTAATTAACCTGGCACTGTTGCTAGCCCATGAAACTGTTGTGCCTCACGCAGTTCGCCAAGTAGTCTGGTAGTAGCAGTTTGCAAATGCCATTGACTGTAGGTTAGCTTCTGCTCAGGTTTTACTATGTATCTCTCATTGTGTAAGGGCAGCCACTTCTGCTATTTCTATATACCATGGTCTTTGTTGCGTATTTAACCTGGACATGGGGCTTTGGATTCAGATATGAGTCAAAGAAAGGCTTGACTGCCCTCGTTGCAGTCTGTTTGGAACTGTGTAGTATCTGAATATTGTTAATAATACATTGAGCATTGCCCTCTAGGCCACTGTGTCTGTGTTGATTCATATTAATTTCCTTCTGCCACGGCAAAAGCTCCCAATCTGTTTAGTGAAAACCCTGTTCCCTCTTTCTGAGCTCTGGCCAGGGGTTCAAGTGCCTTTTCAAAATTCGTTTACAGAGACCTTCACAGTCCCTTGTTGCTCCCATTCAGTCTCTTGTGTTGAGATGTTTGTTCTAGAAAAGCTCATTTGCTCTCTGGTCACTATTATCAAAGGGAAGGTGTCTTTCAGGAAGGCTTTGGAGTCTGAAACTGAGCAGAAACATACCACCCTTGGTGTTCTGAAGGAAGAGTAGCCTAGTACTGTGATTAGTAGCTGTTGTGTTTGATTTTTTTATTGCACTGCCAAGTACTTTTCTTAAATAATGTGTTAAGTCACATCGATGTGCTGCACAATAGAGGACTTGATGAAAAAAATGCATGTCCAACAGAAAAAGGAAAGTGCCAGGTTTTGTGTAAAGAACAAAAATAATGAGTCTTAACTGAAGGAGGAGGAAATCAGGGTAATCTGGAAGATCAGATAGGCCCAGGCAAGGAGAGCAAGACTGTTGAAGCAAACATGGTTTTGAATGCAAACGATGAAGAGAAATGAAGATTCAAGAATACCAGTGAGTGGATTTCAATGTATGTAAAAGAGTAATAAAAAAAACTGAGATAACTAAGCTGACATTTACTTGTGATTGCACAAGTTGTTCAATGCAAGTTCTAAATTTAAGTAATACAGAATATGTTCCCATGTGCTTATGGTCTAGACAGCACTGGTTGTGCTACAACATAACATACAGACAAGGAAAATCAGAATTCCAGTGAGGCACAGGTTTTGAACCTCTTAAGGTATTTTTGTCCCCCTTATCCTGGCTTGATACTGGAAAACTGTCTTCATATAATAAAATAAGTATTTGAGCACTGCCAATATGTGTTCTGCTATGTGATGGGTATGCACCTGTACATTCAAGGTGTTAGTTCTACATAACCTCCATGTGTCCTCTACTGGTACACTGCAAAAAAAAACCCCAGTTTATTAAATGTGTAATGTCGGATCTAAGTTACTGCTCTTGTTGTGAGGATGGAAATGTAGGAACTGCAGTAATGTTAATGTTAGATCAGTAAGCTGCAGAAAGAGCTAAGTATGAGAATTCATTTGGTTTCTACCTGGAAAGTAGCATTGACAGGCATTTCCAACTTCTTTTCCTACTTTGTGAGTTTTGCAAGAGAATAGACACATAGAGTGTAAATGGACTTGCCTAATCAAACTTTTCTAGTGGTAACACCTGTGTGGCTCCATAAGCAACAGCAACAAATGGGAGTGCCAGTACAAATAAAATGCCAATGGCTGCCAATGTTTTTATTTCTGCATACTATAGTTCTGCCCCGAGTATGGTTAGAAAACTTGGGTGCCACCCACTGGCATCACTGATGGTAGGTCCAAATTGGAGTAGGTAGGAATCTTTTTTTGAAGACAGGGGACTGGTCTAGACATGGTTGCTCCATCAAAGCTTTTTCCATGGATCTTTGCGACTGTATGAGAATCTTTCCGTATAAGTACAAGTTGGTGTGTGTGCTTATATGTGCCTGTGCACACACATTATTTAAATAAAAGTGTGCATTTCTAGTTGTCTGTACAAAGCAAATTTACTAGCTAATGTTAAGATGGAGCTTGGACTGTTTATGACTCAGATTATACATGATTGCTGGCTAATGGTCCTAAAGTCTATTTTCCTGTGATGCAATCATATCTGTTCGTATGTCTTTTGTATCTGTGTGTATCTGAGAGTGAAAGAAGCTAGAACTGTTCCTCTTATGGTTTATTGTTATGTAAGAGAGTGTATGTGTTATAGCCAAGGTAGGTTGGCTTAGTATGCTTGCTTTCAGAGTATACCCGAAAAGTTTGGTGTTAACTGCTGTATTATTGCTCCTTCAATTGGATTCATGTTGCAGCTACACCCCAAAAACAGGTGAATCTGCTAACATATTAAGAACCAGAGGAAATTAAAAAGGAAGCAGACTTTTTGTGATATCTTAAAGTACAGATATATTCCATTTTCTTCTTTCTCCTGCTTCTGTTGTGCAACTGATAAAGCGTAATTTCACCCCTTAATTTTAAGCATGAGAACAAACTCTGTTTAATGTTTCATCCACCACCAACTTACATAAAATCATACTAGTATTGATAAGAATGCCATATATTATTATTAACATGTGCCATTGTGTTACTTGCCTTGAACCCATAGCTGAAAATAAAGAAAATACTTACAGGATAAAAGTCCCAATGCCTGTAAAATGTTGAGAATATACTGTTTGTGAAGCTGTTAAGTCTTAAATTTTTGCAATGTTTATAAGAAACAGTGGCTAAATGTACACGCCTTGCCTTTCTGTCAGTCATCACTATTCACCACATTGATTTCTGCAATCTAGAAATAGTAGTCCAGGTCCTCTGATGTAAATCAATGCAGCACCACAGAGCCTATTCCTATCTTATGACTTCAATATTCAGTCATCTGTAATGCAGAGCAGCTGAAATTCTACATCAGGGATGTTTTGGGAGGCCTGCAGCTGTTCTACAGTCCTGGT
Organism: Tetrax tetrax; assembly: GCA_009806455.1. Taxonomy (NCBI): domain Eukaryota; kingdom Metazoa; phylum Chordata; class Aves; order Otidiformes; family Otididae; genus Tetrax; species Tetrax tetrax. The sequence continues at coordinate 15,691 of WHYT01017267.1, read as the reverse complement.
GCAACTCAAAGGCATTCACATTCACTGGGGAATCTAGCGTTGTCTGAGCAGAGTTATACACGTGACAAATGCACTTACACAGTCAGAAAGTTTTGGAGGTGTATGGTTGCACATGCTAAGGGATTAGGCTAGTGACAGCTGAAATTACAGCTGGAAAGGTGCATGCTTACACAGGCTCTGGATTTTCAACTACAAATGCAGAAGAGTTCCAGATATTCCTTAACACCTGGCAGTGTTAAGGAGTCAATACCACAGTCCTAATAACAAGACTCTTTTTTTTCCCCTTGTCTTTGTGGAGTAAAAATACGGGTTGTGGCAGGGGCTGTAGTCAAGAATGACAGACATTTTGTACACATGCTGCTAATCTGTTCATTTTTTATGGACCAGAAAATAAAAGGCTGATCCATTCTGTCATCTAGGAGGTGTGTTAACTAGAAGTGTATTAGCTATTCTTTAAATATAATTAACTTAAATCACTATGGGGTTTTTTGTGCATATGCCTACCTAGTTGCTTGTGAAGCACTGTAGAACAAGCTTAATCTTAATTTCTCTCTGGTCATGCAGTCTACCTTTGATAGTGGATTTGATAGTGGATATACTGCACCGTTCTCTAAGCCTCAAAGTCCCAGTGCTGGTTCTTCACACAACCACTGATCGTAAGAGGTAGAAAGCTCCATAAGCTTGTTGCTTCATAAAGCACCCTTTCTCCTGATAAATTTCATTAATATTCTTTGTGTCTGTGCAGAAGACAGAGGTCAGAGACCCACTTGCTTGTAATTGAACATGGCAGGGGATGTAAAAAGATTCACACGCATGCTACTGGAATGCAACAGCAATGACAAGCTATGTGGTAAGATTCACAGATTCCTTTAAGTAATAGACTTTCACATGCTGAGCAGGAAGGCTGGCTTTGCTAAAATGTGGGCCAAGCCCTTTCTCATCTTCCACCTGCATCCCAGCCCACACAGAAGTATTGGACTGAGCTCTCCCTGCATTGTTTCTCAGGATAGGAACTTTTAAGGGGGTGCAGCCTTTGGGGTGGGATTAATCTCGCATAATTTTAGCCATTTTAGAGTATTTCTACTTTGTATGAGACCTAAATATAGTCATTAAAGATTGCTGGTGCTTCCTGTCCTGGTTTCAGCAGGGATGGAGTTAATTTTCTTCTCAGTAGCCGGTGTGTTTTCGATTTCATGTGTGAAGAATGTTGATAACAACACTCTGATGATACGAATTGTTTTTAATGAGACCAAGGACACTGTCTGGCTTTCCAAGACTTGTTAAAGTCTTGTTAACATGCAGATGCGGGAAGCTGGGCAAAATACAGACAGAATAATTGGTCCAAACTGGCTAAAGAGAGTATTCCATGCCATAAACATCATGCTCAGTATATAAGTGGGGGTTGCCCATGGGAGGGGGCATTCTTTTCTGGCATCCATTCCATTCGGGTATCCGTTCAGGCACCCTTGGCATCCTTTTCTTCTCTCTTGTTTGCTGGCATCGTTCCCTCTACCTTGCTAGCTTGCTCTCCCCCCTTTGCTTGCTGCTCGGTGTCGTTCCCATGATCGCTGCTCAGGATGGGTTGCATCGGTCATTCGGACATCAGGTGGTGAGAAATTGTACATTGTTCATTTTGTATATTTTGTATATATTAATATCCTTATATTCTGTTAGGTTTGTAGTTTTTAGTATTTTTAGTAAACTGTTTTTGTCTCAACCCATGAGTTTTCCTTTCTTCCCAATTTCTCTCCCTGTCCTGTGGGGTAGGGGGAGGGTGAGCAAGAAACTGTGTGGTGATCCGGGCTAAACCACCACACTTCCCTAAGGATCAGTCTTGTGAGATTTGATTTCATGACTTTCTGTCATCTTTGGGAACTGAAATGTGGTCTTGCCCTATGCAAAGATAACACTACCTCCAAATCAGGGGACTTAAGAGACTTAGTTACCCGCAACATCCTTGTTAAGTGCAGTGTCTTCTGATCAAACCCAAACCAGGTGACCACGCTCTGTTTTCTTTAAAATGCTCCCTATAATTTTAATAAAAGGAACTGAACCTGTAATTGCATGTGTATTTGTGATGGCATAGTAATATCCAGCCCTTCCCATCTCCCTCCCTTTGCCAGGGCCAGCTCTATTTCACTGGTGGATGATACACATGGCTAAAATTCCTACTCTCTGTGTTAAGGCATCTAAATAAGTGACCTTAGGTGCGGTAGTCCGAGTGGTTTCTTGCAATTTAGATACTCAGCGCCTTTGAAAAATAGGTTGGTAGCACTGAGTTCAGTTGCTATTTGAAGGAGCAGAGGATAGATACACATGCTTTTGGGGTTGAAAGTTACTGAAATGGGTTATAGCTACGTTGTTATACAGAACTAATGTGCATCAGGCAGTGCTGGTTATTCCTTGGCTTCCCATTTTCTTTTTGTGCTGACAGTTGTGCGTGAGTATCAAACTGAAGTGATTGTTGTCCCAGTTCTCCTTGTGGGTTTTTTTGTCATCGTGCTAACTGTGATCCTTTGGCTCCACTGTCGAGGCTTGCGAGCAAAGCAGGAACAACCATCATCATCTGAACACCAAGGTAAAAAAAAATGTTTTTCAACCAGAGGAAAGACTGTTGATTTTGGTGGCCAGAAGTCAATCCCATTTCCCCATTGCTTGAGCTGTTAGACAATGGCATTTATGGAGACCCTGAGTGGTATTCAGCAGTCCATTGAACATTAGAAAAACTGGGAACCCTGATTTACTCCACTTGCAAAAGTAGTAGTGGAATATGCAGTACAGATGGATCTGAGAAAACCTAAAGCAACATACCATATAGGCTGATTAACATACTGTGGTAACATCACTTGAGAGTTGTAAAGTGTGTCTATGTAACAGCCTTCTGGATGCTACTGCATGGAGAGTTTCACTGGGGTAATTATGAATGACGGTCATTTTGATGGCATATGAATGATGTCATATGAATGATGTCATTTAGATCACACCTAGTTAATCCATTCCCTATACTGCCATTTAAGAAATTTAATTTCAAGCTGCTGTCTCCCACTTCCTATGGGGACAACAGAAAACAGAACAGGGACTGGTGAGGGGATAGATTTGTTGGCACTGCAAACATATGTTGCTGTGTGGAAATGAAAATCCAGTTCTGAACTTACTTTGGTTTTGTAGAGGGAAAAGCCTTTTAAATCTATATTAAGAGAAATAATTGATAACAAAGATAAGGCCTTTGTGAGATCACCCTGTTCATGTCACTTTCATAACAACCAGTAGCTGGTAGTAAAAGAAAATGGTCATTGCTTCAGCACATTGGAATCAAGTACAAATGCATCTTGCTTAGAAAGTTTACATAGTTAAATATAGTAGAGATATCCAGAATTGTTCTGCTTTTTTCATCAACTAGAGTGAGAGATAAATTTCTTCACCTCTTCAAGGGCCAAGATAAGTAAGATACAATAACATTTACTCACTGTGTCTGGATTTCAAAAAACAGTATGGAGCAAAAATGAAAGAGGATAGAAGGACAAGTATTGCCACCTGCTTCAAGAGTTCATCTGTCTGTTTTTATGCATTATATTTGATTTTGTCAGCAAATGAAAAGAATCAACAGGAATCCAACTCAACAGAGAACCGCTGTGTCCAGCTGAGTGAGACATCTGTGGAGAGTCTGCTAAATTCTGCATCCTTGGTTCTGAAAGAACTGGAGATACCGCGAGAGAAATTCTCATCAGGCACCTTGCAGCTGATAAAACATGGCTACTATGGGAGCATCTACAGAGCACAGCTGGAAACTGGGAACCCCGGGAGGACTAAGAGTGTAGTATTGAAAGCCTTACGAGGTAAGACACGTAGCCAGGATCCACTTTGGTATAGATCTCTGTATTAAATACATGATGTTGGGCAGAACTCTGCAGTCATTACTGGGCAAGAACAAGCTGTGTTCAGTATCATGTTAGCTAGTCAGAGTGGTGTTTTGGTAGGAGTGTCTTGTTAGGACTAAAGAAGATTGCTGTTCATGTTGATTTTAAGCTACTTGCCCTGTTCTTTGCTGCCTCCATTTGTTTTTTGTTTTGTTTTGTTTTGGGGGTTTTTTTTGGTTGGATTTTTGGTGGGTTTTTTTCATTGGTTTGGTTTGGTTTGATTTTGGTTTTTTTTGTTCTTTCAGACCTGGCTAGTCCCCAGGAAATAAAGGATTTCCTGGGAAGGATTAAATTTCATCAAGATCTTGGCCATCATGAGAACTTGGTTGAATTGGTTGGATGCTGTGTAAACCAGTTCCCACTTTATATGATCATGGAAGATATGTCTCTTGGTGACCTGTTGACATTTCTGTGGACATGTCGGAAGGTGAGTCAAAAGAAGTGATGATAGGATATTTTCTTTAATTCCTTAGGTATATATCAATCTGTGAGTCATAATCCAGAAGTAACAGATGATTCTTTTCATCTCTTCGTGCATCCCTCTATATCAATGTGAACTATTTCCATCCCCCAAAGAAGTTCTACACAAGTCTAAACTGGAATAGAATTAGTGGATATCTCAATTGACATAATATAGTTTGGAAAAGCTGACATACTTTTGTAAAGCTAAGTCCTACTTTGCAGACCGCTGGAGTTCCTTGAAGGGTATAGCAGGCACTGCAATAAGAGTGAGAGTTGATACAGCTACCTGAATTTCTAAAAAGTTTTAAATAATGTCTCATTCCAAATGCTTTCTTAAGTAGAACAGTTACAACACCATGGAGAAGGTCACGGAAAGATAGCTAGTTGATTAAAAGACAGGAAACAGAGCATAAAAGTGAAAGGTTGGTACTTGCCCTGAAGGAAGGTCACCTATCTAGGACCTGGTGCTGTTCACTGCATGTATCAATAACCTAGAAAATGGGATGACGGTGAGGTGATGATGATTGCCAGTGATTCCAGCCAGTAAAGACAAGGGCTGACCCTGAGGAATTGTAGAAGGATCTTCCTAGATTGAGATACTGGCCAATAAAAAGAATAGATGAAATTCAGCATAGTTAAAAATGAAATTATGCACATGTAGAAAAGCAGTCTTAGCTTAAAATATGTAATGATGGCTTCATATCTATCCATTGCTGATGAGGAGTAAAATCATGGGTCTGATCGTATGAAAATGTACAGTCCAATGAAAATGTTAACTCAAGCCAAAAAAAGAAACCAAATATTAGGCATTATTAAGAAAGGCATAGAAACAAAACTCTGACATGTCACTATATAAATCCATCATTCTCCTATATCTGGAACACTGAATACAGAGAGATTGCTTGCTATCTTGTTCAGTAGAAGGTCAAGGTGGTAGCAAATAAAGCTAGTTAAGTGACATGTTCAAAACAAACAAATGGAAGTGGTTCTTCATGAAGGGGGGAGTTGACTAATGGTATTCCTTGCCACCGACTGCTGTGGATACTGAAAATTTCAAGACACGACTGAATAGATTCATGGAAGGTAACCTTTCAAAGATTACTGCACATGTTGAAAGCATAACCATCTCAGGAAGTCCTTAAATTGAAAATAGTTGGAGACTGGAAAACAGCACGGGAAAAACATTGTTTACTTACCTTATTCTTCATCTCTCATCTGGGCATCCACCTAGGGTCACTGTTACAGGCAGGGTGGTAAGAGAGATGGACTGTTAGTGTCATACCAGATAACTACTTGTATATTATAAATGTGCATTTCTACTCATTATTCTAATTTATAATATGTCTTTCATTCATCTGTATGACTTGTCATTCTCCACTCTAATTTTGCCCATTTCGCTTAACCTATTAATCTCTTCTCCACCCTCCAGTTACCTACCAGTTGTCTCTAGCGTACTCATCTTATCCACCACACCATCCATCCATTGTCATCACCCATCCATGTACCTTTATATTTCAGTCAATTTATGACCAACTGTGGAGCATAAGATTAGACAGTATTCATTTTATTAAATTAGAAGGAAACATTCCCCAGTACCCTACAGCTATGACATTTGTTTGAACCAAGGTCTGCTCTTTTGTCTCTAGGATGTGATGACAATGGATAGTATCCCCTATGACCTCACTGAGAGGCAAGTGTATGAAGTTGGACAGCAGGTTGCAGCAGCTCTGGTAAGTCTGCGCACATTTGCTGCATTTTTTCCATCTTGCTTGACTGCAACACAAGTCTGCATGGTGGCCTAAGACTTCTTGGCCTAAGCACTGAGGATGTACTTCGTTAAAACTGAGCCAAATATGCTTGCGTTATTTTGGTGAGCATACACCTATATTCCACAGTGTGGAAGACAGGCTTAAACTAAGTGAAAATTTATATCAGTTAAAATTCCTTGGAAAATTATAATGGTCTCTTTCTTTTCCGACTTTCCAGGCTTACCTTGAACAGAAGAAGTTGTTTCATGGTGACATTGCTGCCAGGAATGTCCTCCTTCATCATAACTTTAGTGCTAAGCTCTGTGGTTTAGGTCTGGCCTATGAAACTCACAGATATGGTGCTAAGTCAGTCACACAGATTGTGCCAGTCAAGTGGCAGGCACCAGAGCGGCTCCTGAAGAAACCCCCCAGCATCAAGGCAGACATGTATGATTTTATTTTTGGACTAGAAGTTCATCTGTCTGTCAGGCATATCTCTTTCACTCCTTTATGTATCATATCATGTCCTGAAGTTCACAGTAAGGCATATCTAGTCTCAGCATAATGCTCCACTTTGTAGCTCATACCTTCTCATTTCTGCAGGTCACGCCTAGTTGTCTGAATGTATTTAAGCTAGCTAGCTAAAATGGAATCTTAACATTGTTTTGTTTTCTTGCAGATGGTCTTTTGGAATTTTATTGTATGAAATGATTACATTAGGTAAGAAGATTTAATAACAAAAATATGTGAGGAAGCAACAAATTAACAAGATTCAAAATCTCAAATTTTAGAATGTAAAGTTGGGCAAAGTCTTGACAATTTCTTTTAGACTTCCTGTCAGTGTGAATTGTGGTCAGAAAAAATGAATTTTGGTAGGGAAGGCAGGCATTCTTACACAGAAGCTGCTATCTGCAAGCATTACCTTATAGTTTTTCTACTGCTATTCCTTTTGCCCTTACAGGTGCTCCACCATATCCTGAGGTTCCACCTTCTGACATCTTATCATACTTGCAGAGGCAGAACATTATGAAGCAGCCCTCAAGCTGCCAGCAAGCCATGTAAGCCACTTGCTTTATGAAGAATTGAACTTGAGATCTGCAGAGCTAAATGGAAGTGAGACATACAAAACTAGATCTTACAGAAGTTCTCTAAGTCTAGACTATACAAACCAGTAACCTGTTAACTGAGGAGACTTGTTCTTTCATGTCTGCCACATCTCCTTACTGGATTCTGCTGCATGAAACCTTGATTGCCAAAACCTTTCTTTTCTGCTTTTGAAAATTGCTTTTGTTCCTGTTTCCTTGTTTGCCCTTGCGTTTTGTTTCTCCACTGCTTCCCTGCAGGATGCAGGACTATTCTGGAGTAATTTTTGTCCTCTAAGTTGTGGGATTCTCCCTGAAATGAACAAAGCATCCACGAGGAAGATCTAAGGCAATATATTTCCTTTTATGAAGACATAATTTCAGAGGCTTTTTCTTCCATAATGCTGTTTCAAAAGGAAATGCCAAACAATCTTTTTGCCTTTTCCCATACTCACAGTTGACATCCTGGCAAACAACTGCATGCCTTTGTCCCCACATATTGTTATGTGGTTGCAAATTTCAAAGGGTCATTGAAAGAACTTTATAGGAAGCGGAAAAAGAGGAGATCTCTAGACATTTTAAATATGAGATGACTTGACTGTAGTAAAACTTTGTGTTGGTACTTCTCATTCCCAGTGCTTCCCTACTTCTTCATCTTACAGGTACGGCATCATGAAATCTTGCTGGCAGTGGAATGCAACTGACCGGCCTTCTCCTACAGACCTGATCCAGTCCCTACAAACAGCTATAAAGGCCAGCAATGACCATGCAGTACTGCAGGTGCCTGAGCCAGTGGTGCCTGAACTCTATGCTAATATTGCTGGTGTTGATGTCCACAGTCTAGTGCGTGAATACACTATACTCTGAAGGACCCTTTCACAGGTTAGTAAAGGAAAAATCTCTGAGTTTGCCCTTTCTAGACACTTTGCAAGCTCAGAATGAGATATGTATATTGGGAGGGATCCCTTTGTTTTTTAAACACATTATATATATATATATGTCAGATCTCTCCTTCATGCCAGAAACAACAAACTATTATCATTGTTTTTTATTAAATCAACCTGTTGATATCATTCTGCCAGTGGTCATTTGGGAGCAAAGTGGATTTGGGAAGCTGTAGAAAATGTAATGAGAAACTTGAGTTAAAGGAGTGTATTGGGTTTGTGTGGCAAGGTTTTGGTAGCAGGGAGGCCGCAGGCATGGCTCCTGCGAGAAGACGACAGAAGCTTTGCCTGTGTCCAATAGAGCCAGTGCCAGCCATCTCCAAGACGGACCTGCCACTGGCCAAAGCTGACCCCATCAGTGGCATTGGTAGCACCTCTGTGATAACATATTTAAGAAACGGTAAAAAATTGCACAACAGCAGCTAGAAGAGAGGAGTGAGAATATGTGAGAGAAACAGCCCTGCAGACTCCAAGGTCAGTGAAGAAGGAGAGCAAGAAGGTGCTCCATGTGCCAGAGCAGACATTCCCCTGCAGCTCGTGGTGAAGACCATGGTGAGGCAGGCTGTCCCCCTGCAGCCCATGGAGGCCCATGGAGGTGCAGAGATCCACCTGCACCCCGTGGAGGACCCCACACCAGAGCAGGTGGATGCCCAAAGGAGGCTGTGACCCTGTGGAAGCCCGTGCTGGAGCAGGCTCCTGGCAGGACCTGTGGACCCATGGAAAGAGGAGCCCACACTGGAGCAGGTTTACTGGCAGGGCTTGTGACCCCATGGGGGACCCATGCTGGACCAGTCTGTTCCTAAAGGACTGCGCTGCATGGAAAGGACCCACGCTGGAGCAGTGAATGAACTGCAGCCCATGGGAAGGACCTACTTTGGAGAACCTTGTGGAGTACTGGAGCAATGGAAGAGTGTGAGGAGGAAGGAGCGGCAGAGACAACGTGATGAACTGACTGCAACCCTCATTCCCCATCCCTGTGTGCTGCTGGAGGAGAGGACGTAGAGAAAATCGGGAATGAAGCTGAGCCTGCGAAGAAGGGAGGAATAGGGAAAAGTGTTTAAAGATTTGTTTTTATTACTCATTGTCCTGCTCTGATTTTGATTGGCAATAAATTTAATTAATTTCCCCAAGTTGAGTCTATTTTGCCTGTGATGGTAATTGGTGAGTGATCTCCCTGTCCTTATCTAGACCTATGAGCCTTTCATCATATTATCTCTCCCCTGTCCCGCTGAGGAAGGGCAGTCATAGAGAGGCTTGGTGGGCACCTGACAGCCAGCCAGGGTCAACCCACTACAAGGAGATTTCTGGAAATCTCTCCTCATCCTTTCTGTCCCAGGAATCTGCATCTATTGGGTATTCAAAAGAGGAGATGTCCCCTGTAAGAAAAAGTGTACAGAGTAGGTAATACAAATGCATAGTTTCCTATCTGTTCACTAAGGACCTATTTAAGACATTTACGTTCTTATCTTCTAAGTGTTCAGTAGATGGCTAGGATTTCTCCAGTGCTTTATACTGTAGCTTCCCATGGGAGAATGTGTATTGTATTTGAAAAAAAAAAAAATAAAAACAACCAAACCCTGCATACCTGTGGATACAGAAGTGGTTACATTAATGTAATACATCTTCATGTAGAGTGTACCTTCCTTATATTAGTTGTGTGGTCAAGTGAGTACTCCAAGACAACAGGCATATTATCCCACGCTTGTCTCAGGAAAAAGTCCTTACAGACCTGAATTTCTAGGGGATGATCCTTAAGCATCCTTGTTCGTATGCTTCTCTTTTGAGTTGCTAATTGCTAGGGTTTTGGGGGACATCTCTCTGTGGTTATCACAGCTACTGTGAAAACAGTATGGAAATGTTAAAAGTACACAAAATAAGAAAGGTTGATCTACAGTAAAAACAGCATATGATGAGAATAAGCATACATAGTAACATTGTTGTGTGATTATGGTGAGAATATACTCTAGGCTGTATTTATCTCTGGTCACACCTTTGCTGTATGACTTCTGCAGTGAGGATCTGGATATTGGTATTACCTTCTTAGCTACCCTATGACAAGTGTGACAGTATGTAGCATTTTGTGAATACTGTGATGATAACAGAGCTACTTCAAGGTTTCACATATACACAATGCAGATAACTTTGGTAATTATATGGAGGATATGAGCTTGTGCCCAGTGAGCTATTGAATATGAACTCGAGATTCAGCTTAAAGTAATAGTGTGAGAAATTTTAGATATGTAGTTTCTTGTAAGTCATTTATATGTCATGCATTGATCAGTGGATACATTTTAATGTGAGTTCCAGACTTGTTTTCCCTAAAGATTTCAATGACTAGGGTTGTTGCACTAGAGGTTTATGTGAGTGCACATGATATGACTATTCAGGTTATGAGTAGGCTCTGGCTGTGCCACTGCTGTCGCAGAGAAGTTAGTAGTGCCTATCCTAGGACTTGCCCTAGGATAGCTGAGGGGCTGAAGTCCCAGTGGAAATACACCTGTATGTCTTTAGTGTCTGCAGAGCATGTTTCTTCAATCAAAAAAGTGAGGAGTTTGCTTGTCCAATATTTATATTTTATAATATAAGCTGCACAAAGTTTATCTGAAAATATCTGGTCATTGATTTTAATGAACATGCAAACTTTGTAACAGAGACACTTGAAGTTGTGAATATTTTTCCTTAATTTCAAAAGAAGCAGAATCAGTCTGTGAAACAAATTTTCTCATATGACTCCTACTGTTTGTGGTTTCTAAGTTGAAGTTGCCATTTTTGAAGTTGCCATTTTCTAAGTTGAAGTTTGCCAGTCGCCAAAGCAACAGCTTCGGAGTCGGCACGATCCGCAGCGGCGTGGCACAGCGCAGCAGCAG
>WHYT01017266.1:416424-460113 GCA_009806455.1 Tetrax tetrax | reverse complement strand
CTCTTTGCCTCAGTTGCAGTTTGAATTGGAAACTCAGCATTTTTTTTCTTACGGTAAACTTTGGTAGTGAAGTTTCAATGGGAACTTTATATCAAAAGATAGGAAGAAAAGCTCTTTCACAAAAAAATAACTCAATTTTCCTCCAGATGCCAAGGAAGTGGGTTCAGAAACATACCATGAAATTGAAATTTCTCAAAGTGCCTCTTAAATCTTTACTGCAATTACTGTAATTCACAATAATAGATCCAGTACTATTTTTAAAAGCTTTTGAAGGTTGCAAGTAGCATCCATAAATGTGGGTTGTGGGCAGTCTATGAAACCATAGGTTTCCAGGGCTTTTATTTAAATGAGAGAATAAAAGAGAAAGATGTAATAAAAGTAGTTATGAAAAAAACGTGAAAGTTTGCATTGTACTGAACACCAAAAAAAGACAGGAAATGCCCAAGCCTTTGTAAAAATTATCTTGAAGTTTTGGACAAAATTTTGCAGTTCTGGAATGAGCCTTTTTTAATCCCATAGTTCTTTTTATAGAAACTGATTAGAATGGTAGGTCACTGAGGGAGAAACTGTAACAGTTGAGAGACTATGAGGACAGATCTACAACAGATGGAGGAACATGTTGATGCTTCTCTGTGCTGGTACAGACTTCAGTATCAAGGTGAGGTAGATGAACGGATCATCTACTTGTACCTTTTCCACTCCCACCCCCGAGTGATCTTCAGATGGGTCATAACCTTCCCTTTGAGCTTGTATGCTACAAAGGAGTGTGGAATCAGATTGTACTCAATTGTCTCTCTAGCTCAGATTGATTAAATGTATGCTCATGGACAATTTTTGATCTGAAGGAAAAAAACTGGTAGTGTCTGTGTTACTGTGCAGGGACTCTCTCTCTTACTGTGCTGCAGGTCAGCTGTTACAGAAGATAGTCTTGTCTCTAGTATTGTGAATGTGCAGAGAAACATCTGTAGACTCAAGAGGAGGAAAAAGGATGTTTTCTTCTGTCACCTCACAGTAAAACTTACTAAACACTATGGAGCAATACGCTTAATTAATAAAAACTAATATAGCTTTGTACACTTAATGAAGCTACTCGACTTTATGTCCGTGGAGGTTCTTTGCTTTTAATCTGGGTCTTGGGACCACCTGCTCTGCTTGAAGTTTTTTGGTAGGTTTATACATCCCTAGATGGCAATGAGGATGGACCCAAGACTGTGGCCTAACTCATGGGGAGGCATTTGGAACTAGAAAAATCAAGTGGTTCTTTGCTTTGCAGGTAGGGTGATTGTCTGAAAAAAGAAGTGGTCCAGAGTGAAATGTTTCCAAGAGAAGTGCCAGGAGGAGCTTTGTGTTTCAAGGTAATTTGTTAACTGTACTGGAAGTGGGAGAAAGGTGCTTAGAGTGGAATATCAGAATGAAGAGAGGGAATGAAGGGAAATGGCCACCAAAGAAGAGTATTGGCACTGGAGATATTAACAAAGACCCCAGCAATTTTAGAATGGTAAACAATAGTGGAAACTGCTGATCAGAGTGCTGTCTTTTTCACTTGAAAAGCAGAGTATTTGAAAGCAATGTGTTTTTAATATGTTGTATTTAGGGCGGAGAACTACTCTGGGAAAAGTTCAAACTCAGAGTTGGAGGATTTGCCTGAATATTAGTCCCATCAGCCCCTCTCTGTAAGCATAAGAAATTATTAGTGTTTCTACAAGAAAAAAAAGCTCTACTGGTAGAGACTACTTGATAAAGATGCAGTGGCTATTAAAAAATACACAGTTCAGGAATGATACTGAGGTATTGAAGGAAGTAACCTTAAATACATGTTACACTGAGAGATTCAAGGAGTACAGTCCATTGTCTTTCTCAAAGAGAGAACTGAAGAGAAATCTAATTGGGGGATGTGTGTAAGAGCTGAGAAAACAAAAGTTTATTTCTTCTACTGCATAATGAGACACACAGAAATAAGGTGCATTGTTTTAGTAGTACAGGTAATTCATCTCCTGAATAACTCACCCGTGCTGTCGCGTTCTCTGGTGTCTTAATTCAGGTTTGGAAGTGGTATGCAAGGGATGCTTGGTTAGGGAAGTATTAGGGTCTTTCTTAGGCAGGAGGTCAAACAGGGCAGGCAGACTGTGTTTGTCTTCACTATCTGTATCTAGACAGTTAAACTGTGTCATGTATTTCTGAGGTGCATTGTGGTTGGTGAGTTACTGGAAACAGCTCAGTTGAAGAAGCTGGAGCTGAGCATGCAGGTTTTGTTCACGCTCTAGGGTACACTTGGTCCTTCTCCCAACAACATGTGCATAGTAAGAGCTGTGTAAAATGCCTTTCTTATCACTTTGGCAGTATTCCAAAGCTCATCCTTGCTACTTGGGAAAGCGTTCTTAGGACTTCGGCTGAACACAAGGTCCCAATAGTGTGACCTAAGCAACTAAAATCTTTAGTGTCTCAGGAAAAGAACTAGTAAAGTAAGGAAGTTCAGTGTTTGGTTTTAACTGGCGTTGCATGCTAAGATGATGAACATATGAAGTACATATTGATCCTTTATTGTATGCTAGATGATATTTCTTTTCACCTTGGCTTGTCCTTGTTCATTAGTTGCTTGATATTTCAATCTGAAGCATAAAATACTAATGTCTCTTTTCAATCTGTTCTCAAAAATCATTTCTATAATTGTTTGAACTTTAACAAAAGTCTCAAAGTTCATCCTTTTGAAGTATTGTCTGGTGCATCAATTGTTTCAATAAGCAGAAACACGGACATAGGGGGGGCAATGGAAAACACACATGTGAGAATGGGGTTTCTGAGCTTTATAAGTGGCCAGGCATATTATCCTACTGCATATTGGTACCATACCTGACTTAAACAAAAAAGAACTGGATGAAGTATCATTGTATGAGTCTGAGTTCATTGTACTGAAAAAGATTGTCTTGGTGGCGTTAGTGTGTCACATGTTTTGAGTAGACACATGAAAATAAATTAATGGCAAACAAGGCCTCATATTACCTCCTGTTCTCTAGGGGTTTTGAGCATTTTAAAAGAATGTCAACATTTATAGTACAAAATCTTTCTCTTACACATTCCTGCCTGTAAAACAGACTTGAAGAGATCAGATTGTTCCATATCATTACCTAGGAGTTACTTGTCCACCGAAGTGAAAGCAGAAGACACTAAAGACTGGTATGGTGCAGGAGTAGATAGCGTGATTCAGAAGGGATAAGTGGCTGCTGTCTATAGCTTTCCACAGGGCACATGGCAAGTTTGTTCACTAAGAACTGCAGCACTCAGTGTTTCCATGAAATGAACCTTCTGCATATAGCTTTGTCAAAGATTTTGTTTTACAGTTTTGTGAGCTTTAGAAATGTGTACTTGTAATCTCCACTTTATGATGATTGTACATCAGCAAAGCTTGTGGCCAATAGACGGAATAGCAGGAACCTTTTAAATGTGCTAATTGAAGTTCAGGAGCACAAGTGAATTTTTGTGATTCTTGCAGATCTGAGTCTCCTGAGGCATGTTTGAAAACCTGCAGGTTCTGATGGTACAAGCTGGTCTCCAGCAACTTTGCTTGGGAAGAAAATGGTTAAAAAAAATACCTTATAATTACGTGTGAGTCTTTTGCTGCCTTTGGACGTTTGAGTTCCCTAGCCACTATTGAAATAGTTCTTAATCCATTTAACAAACAGTTAGTGTATTCCTTTAATAGTCCTGAGACATGAAACTATATTATATTACATATTTGTATTCAGGCTGGAAAACAGACAGGGTGAGGTGAAGTGTTACGCAACAGACCATGCAGGAAATAAAAAAATTCAGGAATACAATATGAAGCACGGCACAGTAGCATACCTTTTTTTTTTTTTGCATTTGGAAATTCTAAATTAATAGCTGAGAAGAAATGATAGATGGTGTACAGTACTGTGGTACTGGCCGCAATTTGCCTTCAAACAGTTCTGTGCCACATGACTGCTTATTAGTGGATAACAGTAGGATGTAGGAGCCAGTGTGTGGCCTACCGAGATGGATTTGAAGGACCTGTGCAGCCTTCAGGAAGGAGAACCTACAGAGCAAAAAAATAAAGGAATTCTGTCATGACAGCAGGCTTCTGAAAGCAGTAGCTCTCTATCCACTTTGACTGATGCATTGTGTTAGGGTTTGTCTTGTCAAGTTGTTGCAGTCATACAGCACGGTTTGAAAGGATGTGACATAACTCACTTGTTAATGAAGCAACTTCTCATTGAATGCTACATTATCATGTGTCTTTTCTGACGTGGCATGAAAGAAGGGAGCTTTACTTGAGAAGGAAAAAGCGCCAATGAGAAATGAAAAAGAAACTGTTGAGTAAAGCGTGTATTCCTCAGTGTTGCTTGTTTTGCTGTGCCAATGTATTGCAGATAATTAGGTGACTCATTTAAAACAGACCCCTTGCCTTCTCTAATGTTTTGGTAGGTGGGTGATTACTCCCAAGCTTGCAGGTGAATGAATGTCTCATCAGCCGTTTGGCATCCCAGGCAGTGATGTAGATCTTCTGACAGGAAAATCAATTGCATTGCTAGGTTTCACAATTTGATTACTTTATAAAAAGTCTCTAGAGCAGCTCTCTGTATGATTATATAGACTTACTGCTGAACTGAAAGCTTAGCCCCACATGCTTCACATTTTTAAACAATTTGTAGTAATTATTTCAATTAGACATACACTGAAATGCTATTTGAATAATGAACAAGGTGACGTGGAAATTATAGAGGGGAGTATGCACAAAAGCCTTAAAAACAAACAAACTAGTGCTAAATTGTGCTCAGAAATTATTGGATGAAGCTCCCTGATGCTTATGTTCGCTGTTTCTGAGTTCAAATCCCCTGTTAGCTCGGGTGTGTTCACAATTAGATTAGTTTTGTAGATGAGATCTCCTTTCATTTTTCTCCTTTCTGATATAGTTTGAATGAGCACGTGTTAAAAATAATGCACATCCCTAAAAACCAGTCAATTGAGTTACTGTTAGTGATGATCCCATTATAGCAGAAAAGCTGTAGACATATTTGAACTCATTTAAAAGAAAATATTGACTGCACCTCAGGCAAACCATCCAGTGATCTAGGTCTACTAGACTGTTTAATATTGTGCTTCATATAAAAGTATGGTTAAAATAATAGAAATCAGCCACCTTCTTCAGAGTTTTGTGTCCTTCAGAACATCTTTACTGGGCTGTAGATCAGACCCTATGCAAAGGCATCGTTTGTTATTGAGAACAAGAATTTATTTTTGCTGAGTGTGAGTGCGGAATGCACAAAGGTAGCAGAAGGGAGGCATTTGGAATCTATGTGCCTCAGGAAATGTTCAAATCCTTTGAAATCTTCAAAAAGAGTCTGACTTTCAGGAATATCAATAGAGTGGGTTTCTGTGAGCATGGTAGCATAGCTAGCCCTTGTGAACCATACTGCTTTACTAAGTTTTTCAGGTTCTTGGCCTAGATCTTCAGACAAGTTAAGAAGGATGGAAAGCACAAGACTGAGATTTTCAGTGTACGTTTTTTTAGCATCTGTCCTTCAGTACGCCATTTTCAGTCCTAGGCTCGCCAGATGATGGCTCAGAATGTGGTTCGCACCAGCTCTGGATCATTTTGGATTTATATTCAAGAATGAAGATAAGATTCCTCTTTTACAACATAACCTCAGGAGCAGGAGGAGTTGGTCATAATCCCCTTCTCATTTAACAACTTGATATTTCACAGTCTCTGCATTGAGGGCTTCCATTTTATGTTAGGCAGATGTTGTATGACATCCAGCAGCTGTAACTGAAACAGGAACGAGACACCAGTCTTTGCCCTTTCAGCTCTCCTAGGCAGCAGCAATAATCTTTGCTATTCTTTCTCTCTTTACTGAATGATTTGATGAAAAATGGAATAGTTTCCACAAGAAGGGCATCTGGTGCTCTTCCTCTCATCCAGGAGTCATTAATAGCTTTGGAATTAGGTCACTATTGTGTGAGTTGAATCTTCTATAGCAAAGATAGGTTCTGGAGCTGGGGGGAGAACTGAGCCTGGTGTTGGGTTTTGTGCGCATCCTGTTCATTAGGGAGTCTCCAGAAACCAGTATTGGGAATCAAATGTATAGGCTAAGCAACCTTATGTTTATAGAATAAGTGGGACAGGTAGATGGGGATACTGTCTGAGTTTCTCAGCACCAGTGATGATGAATGCTTTATGCACATACTCAGTTGCACAGTGTAAAAACAGTTTTGCTGAAATTCATGCAGAAGTGGTGCTTGAGTTGTGTATGGAGGTATAAATGTATTGACTTAGCTACCTGCTTCTTGTTGGTTTTTTCATGTGCAAGAATGGTTATTGTAGAGCTAGTGGATAATTCCTTTGCTCTTGCACAAAACTTCTCAGAAATTTATCAGGGAAAATAATTGGTTTTGCTTTTCCTCATTCTCCTCAAAGATGTTAAGACATACGTGGAAAATGAAACATTCAATTTTAGGTAAATCTGGTCAAAATATTTTTTTTTTCTTTGGACTGAACAAGCAGTGAAATATTATAGTGTTTGTCACAATCATTTGTGACAAAACTACAGTACAAAACTGAGTGAGAGGACTCAGTCTTGCGTACTTGAATCCTTGGCTGCATTGCAGGTTGTGTGGTGTGGTGCAGGAGGCTTGAGGTTGCAGGAATTTACAGAAGATGTAGATGAGCCAGGGAACTGGGTGAGCATTGTTGTCTAAATTCCTACAGCAGCACTGACAGATTATAAAATAATATTGAAAATTAAATGAACCAAAATATTCAGATTTCTTTCCAAAGCATTGTTTGGAATAGAGTGAAGAACAATGAAATGTTTCAGGAATCTCAGAATGGTTTTTGCTTACTCTGTTTTTTAAAGGAGAAATCTATCTTACTCGAGTCGTCAAGTGGTGAGTTCGTTTTGTGTATTTGTATATGTTTAGTTTGTTTTGTATATCGTAATATTCCTATATTTTGTTATTATTATAATCTTTCTTTGCTATCCTAGTAAACTGCCTTCATCTCAACTCATGAGTTTTCCTTTCTTCCAGATTCTCTCCCTCATCCTGCTTGGGAGGAGGAGGTGAGTGAGCGGCTGCGTGGTATTCAATTGCGCAGTGAGGTTAAACCACGACATAAATATAAAATTAAGAATGATGTGTAACTACTGGTCATTTACTGGTCACTTCTAAAACTCACTTAGCAAGGAGAAATGGTTCATGTTATGTGGCAGAAACAGAGCTTCCAGCAGGTCCTGTTGTAGTTTCCCAGTGTTACTCAGTGTACGTTATTCACTAGCTGCAGCGTGTAAGCCGTTAGGAAAAGACACTGTTCTGCTGGCAGAGCTAGCAAGGAGGATAGCAGGAAACAAATGGGTGGTTTGCAGGATTGGCCAGCTGGGGCTTTTGGAAAAAGACAATGTCTCTGGATACTCTTTTATGACAGAACAGAATAAATTACAGGATCCAGTTTATTTATGGAGAAGTTGGAGGGAGATTCATCATGGAAGTGCAAGTGGAAGGGATGAATGGTAATTTAATCTTATCAGGTACAAAGGGAAAGAATTCATCATGTGACTTGTCAGGTGGCACAATAGGGGCCAAAGAGGTTTTGAATATCATCCTCAGAGACACTGAAAACCTCAGCTGGGCCAGGCCCTAAGCAGCCGAACTAATTGTTCCTGTTTTGAGCAGGGGAATGGGCAAGACACCTCCAAACTTCCCTGGCAACCTCAACTGTATTATTCTAGGGTTAGCTGATCAAAAAGATTGGTCATGTAACAAGAAGAATGAAGAGTGCTTGCCTGCAGGAAAATCAGTTTATTTGAAATAAATGGCAAAAGACAAATATGTATGAATTAATAGTTTGAATGTAGCTTATTTTTTCTTCTCTCTTAAAACTTCTGAATGTTCTGTTCTCTGACATTATACATACAGATCTTACCTTGATGAGAAAAAGTCCACAAACTGGTTTTAAATGGTATCTGACTCTTGTATTGCAAAATGTCAGCAGAAGCGTCAGGGTTGAGGGGGAGGAGGTTATTAATTTTGAAGGCCATTTTGTTTGAGAAACAGGTTTTAATGAATACTTTTTGTCCAAGTCTAATTATTTCCCACCAAAGACATGAAATTCACAATACCAAAAAATACAAACCTTGGAAGTAGGATGAAAAGTTAGACTATGCGGTGTGGTTTGATACTGAATTGAGGGTGGAACAGATTTTCAGAAATCTGTGGGGGAGCATTATTTCTTATTTTAGGTGACAACAATGTTGGATAATTAAGGTCCTATTTTCTCAGCACTGTGGGAGAGTGTGGATATTACAATACCTGCACATTTTCTGTCTTCTTTGCTTGAAGGTTGCACTCAACCTTTATTTTATGTGTAAGGGAATGAGCCTAGTTTGAATTTATGACAAGCTCTTTCTTCGTAATAGTCTGGCATAAGGCATAATTTTTGCCTTCTCTGCATAAAATTCTACGTCTGTAGCTTCTATTTTACTTATTCTTGCCACTGCTTTGTAAGAAAGAGAGCAACCATTGTTCTTTGCATAGAGAAAAGTTCAGATACCTTCCATTTTTAAAGGTGACATTGGTGGCAGTGCTAAGTGATTTGGAAGTGAATTACAGTGATGCAGATTGACTGTCGTAGAACAGATTTTTGAGCCATCTCTTAAAATTCTTTCTTGACACTTTTCTGTGGTGTGAATTTTATTAACTTGTTATTAAAAAAAAAAAAAAAGAATTAGCTCTCACTTTAGGTCTTGGCAATTGTTTGTGAAGGAGGTGAAGTTAACTTTGCTATCTTCCTCCTACAGTGGCAAAGAACGTGTTTGTTGTTCACTGTTAGATTTTGACAACTGTATGTTTTCACATAGCATCTTTAAGATGCATTCGCCTCCCTTAAGGAGCTAAACTCTTACTTAGTCTAGTCCTGGGGAGTGGCCTGCCTGCGTGCTCGTTAGCTGTGCATGCTCTTTATGTTGATCAGTTGGGACTTCCAGGCTGTATAGTTATGATTTTACCAGTAGCCTTTTAACATTTGGCACATTGCTTTTGGCACTGAGAGAATCAAAGTGGTTTTTAGTGACCAAAAAAAATTTAACTTTTATGTGGAAACATGAACAATACCATGATAGATCTAGGAAGCAGTCCATCATATCTGGAACTGTACCCTGTAACAGCACAGTATTGTATAAAAGCCAAGAAGAGAAATACAGAAAAAGGAGTCTGATATGATTTAAAAAAAAAAAAAAAAAAGTTGGCAAAAATGTGCATATGAAATGTTTGGATTTAATCAAGTTAGCATTTTCCAATTTTTTTTTTTTTTCTTTTGGTGCTTTTCCAAACAGTTGAACTACTAAAATCTCAATCTCAGCTCTATTGGGTAATAATTTCACAACATTCTCTCTTAGTGGCATGCTCCTGCAATCCTAGGCACAAATACAGACTGGGCGGAGAATGGATGGAGAGCAGCCCTGAGGAGAAGGACTTGGGAGTGCTGGTGGACGAGAAGCTCAACATGAGCCGGCAATGTGCCCTTGCGGCTCAGAGGGCCAACCGCATCCTGGGCTGCATCAAGAGGAGTGTGGCCAGCAGGTCGAGGGAGGAGATTCTGCCCCTCTACTCTGCCCTGGTGAGACCCCACCTGGAGTACTGTGTCCAGTTCTGGAGCCCCCAACATAAGGACATGGACCAGTTGGAGAGGGTCCAGAGGAGGGCCACGAAGATGAGCAGAGGGCTGGAGCACCTCTCCTGTGAGGCCAGGCTGAGAGAGTTGGGGCTGTTCAGCCTGGAGAAGAGGAAGCTCCAGGGAGACCTGATAGCGGTCTTCCAGTACCTCAGGGGGCTGCAGGAAAGATGGGGACAGGCTGTTCAGCAGGGCCTGTTGTGATAGAATGAGGAGATAATGGTTTTAAAATAGAGGGAGGTAGATTTAGACTAGATATTAGGAAAAAATTTTTACAATGACAGTGGTGGAACACTGGCCCAGGTTGCCCAGAGAGGTGGTGGATGCCCCATCCCTGGAAACATTCAAGGCCAGGTTGGCCGGGGCTCTGAGCAACCTGATCTGGTTGGAGATGTCCCTGCTCCTTGCAGGGAGGTTGGACTGGATGACCTTCAAAGGTCCCTTCCGACCCAAACCATTCTGTAATTAGTCTTATAGAAGAAATCTGAATATCCAGACAACAAGAATCTGATGTGGAGGCGTACAATGCAAATAAAATTTTAAAATTTCCTTACTTCCTGTTAAGAAGCCTGTTCACCTCTCTTCCTTTTCAACACAGTTCTAAAAGGCAAGGAAAGTGTTAATGAATTTGGCAGGTACAGCAGTGTATGTAATGGACTAGGCCTTACACCATTATGTGCCCATAAAGCGTGTTGTACATCCACTAACAAGACTGCCATTCATTTTTTTCGATAAATCCTGCACAGGGGTATTAGGGTCTGTGAACTGACAATTGATTTACTGCCTGGAAAATTATTCTTTATTGATTTATATTACATGGAAGCAACCGCAAATCTATAGTGGCCTTAATCAGAGAGAAAATCCTGAAGTTAGTGTCATTCTTACTTAGTCAGGCAATTACAAGTAGGAGAATTGGTTTAGTACCTCTAGGTGACATCTACATATTATTCAATTATGAATCTCAGTAATCCATGAATTACAATACATAAAAGCATGTGAGATCTGGTTAATTAATTTTTTTTGTAATATGAACAGTGCCCTTTGTGCAAGAGGGTGTTGTAAATGTCAACCTAGCATTTTATTTGAAATTTGGCAGCAGAAACTGTTTGATTTTAATGAAGATTCTTGGGGCTCTACCCTGTCTGATATTTTTCTGATACATTGTATGAATTGGACGGAATCAAGAATCTGAGCCTATTTACAGGATTTGGATATTACATATTTTAAAAAAGAGTATCTACTCTGGGTTGTTTTTTTTTTTTTTATGTTCTGAGCTCAAAATGGGTGGTGTGTGACAGGATAGAGCCATCCATAGGCATGGGGACTGTGCTGTAGGGCTGGACACTCTTGAACTGTCTTTGACAACAGACTGAGTTGGGATAGCGGAAGCCCCAAGCTCTGTGTGGACCAAGGTGAGTTTTGCAGCCTTACCTTCAATGAACTCCCTAGGCTGTCTCAGATAGAGCTGTACGTACATGGCTGCCTTTGCAAACCCTGCAGTTCTGTGAGCTGGAACATGGGGAGGTGCTGGACAGACTCATATGCAGTCCAGTAGCAAAAGGATTTGCAGGGGATGGGACCGGTACCAAGGAACTGGGAAGTAACAGCTGGATGGAAGAACCTCTTCGTGGTGGGGTTAAGATCTCTAGGAAGATGTGTTGCTGAATTAGCCTATTGGAAATTGAGCCTTTCCAGTTTTTCGCAGAAAAATATGCAGAAATAGAGTGAGATACTTTTATCGGATAGTAAAATAGAGATCTTTCTCTATTGTTTTTGAGACATGGGTTATTCACGGGGTATTTTCCTTCTTAGGGAAGGAAGTAGGGGAATTATAAAAGGAAAACAGACTATGCTGTATTATGTAAGACTTCAGCTTTTTAAATTATTTCTCCTGTAAAAGTAGCATGGAACTTGCTCTCTGTGAATGAACTTAATCTCTTCTGTAGTAGATGAAGGATATTTTCATGCTTTGCAGGCAGTGGTAATGTGCTGTGGCCCAAGGTTGTCTATGGACCTGGTTCCATTGATGTAACATTTTAATTGAAAGTTTTTAAAGAAAAAACAAAACAAAACAACTAGCTGGTTTAAGGGAATGAACTGTCTGTCTCTGTAGTTCATCATACTGAGGCATTTTTTCCAGGCAGAGTGGAAGTGCAGCTTCCTCTAAAGCTGTTTCCATGAGGTATTTAAGGCTCTTAGAAGTTTGTCTGCTTTTTCACTGACTGACGTAACTGGGAGTCTTGAAAATTCCAAGGCCCACATATTTTATCCTACTGGTCATTGTTAAGTCCCTGACCAAGAAAGCAGAAATGGTGCAGTACGAGGCAGGTATCTGCTCTATGAGGCTTTGTCAGTAGCCAGGCAGGAGAAGCCCAAGGCAATTGAGAGCCCAAGTCTCCTGCACCCCCTGTCCTTGACTGGCGAACTGGAGTTTCAGCTCAAAAAAGTTGGACTGTTGCTTCCATGTTATGCTTGGCAGTTCCAAATAACGACTAATTCTCAAAATCTCAATGTACAGAACATCTTTTGCAACACAATATGCCACCATATACAATGTTTTTTTTTCATTCCATTGCTTATTTCAGAAAAAGATAGTAGGTTTTTAAAAACAGAAATTCGGAGGGGAGAGCGGTGACTGTTGTAGACAAGCAGTTTAATGAAAATACTACTGAAATGCCTTTTCTTCCATGAAAGCTAGTAAATCAATTACAAAAGCAATTTCCTAACCCAGTGTGATTTCATTGTGTTTGACCAGGGCATTTGATAAGCATTAGTTCTTGCTGAGAGCAAAGAGCAAATTTTATTTCAGGCTTTCCTTTCATGTATTTGGGAAAGGGAAGTATCAGAAGGGCAGTTAGACCTGGGGGTGTAATCGTTGTACTCGCGGGATGGGTGGCTCTCTGCAGCCAACTCTGGGCTGGCAGCCTAGCAGTAGCTGATGTAAATAAAGCCACAGGAGGAGCTTTCCAGAGGTATCTGGGCACCAGGCTTCAGGAATTTGTTTAAAAACGTTACTTGAAGTTTTTACTCAGTTTTGTGTGTTCATTATATCTCTTTACTTTTTTTTTTGTGAAATTTTGGGAGCTCTTAAGTATTCTGCTAGTATTCAGTGTAGGAAAAAGTACTTCTAGCTGAAAAAGTATATGCTGTAAGCCATCTTCCTCCCACCCCTTGGTAACATCTTTTGGCATGGAAGTGCTGAAAACAACAGAGACTGCTGGATAGTCATTTACACTGACACACTATTGAAAGTTCTGCAGGTGATTTCAAAGTCAGGCAAGGACAGAAATAGCACATGCATGCTCTGATTTATGGCAGAGGTGTAATAGGAGTGCTATAAGGAAATGTAAGAAGGTGGTTGTTTTGGGTTTTTTTCTGGGGATGTGTGCTGGGAAGTCAGTGGAGTGGTTAATACTCACCCCCGCAGGACTTGAGATTGACACATGTAGGTACCCGTGATCCACCTCTTGTTAGTGGTACCAGAACCTGAAAGGTCAGCGGTGCTGCTGTGTCCTGCTCCGTTATCACACAGATACAAAAGCAGTGAACCCTCCATCCTCTCTTAGCTGCCCTCATCCCTACCCTGCCCTGCTATCTCACTCAGCCCAGGCTAGTAGCCTTCCCTACTGCCTTTTCTTTAAAGAAAGAAAGAACAGATAGGTGTTTCAGTGTGAGTGTCCCTGGGGTCCCTGTGCCGTTTGTTCTAGTGATGAGTCCCAAGGAGAGTGACAGAGCATTTCCTTTTTGCTGCAATCCCTGTCTCTAGGCAGCTCTGAGTGAATAGGTGAACATGCTCTTCATTCTAAAAAAAATAATAAACACATGAGCGAATCCAATTATGGGAACTGTGCATGTTGTAAAAATGTCATTAATTGATTTCTATTTTTAATGTATTTTTCTTGACTGACTTGTAAAAATGAGATGGGTATGCTGAGAGCTCAGAATGACTCATTCCTGCATGACCAGAGGGAAGTTGCTAGGACCAAATTTCGACACAGTTAGAAAATTCCAGTAGATTACCTGGTTTGTTAAAAACCAGAATTTTTAAAACCAGCCATTTGTCCATGTGGACTAGAGCTCCAGGGTTTTCGTTGTTTTTTAAAGTTGATAACATTTCTCTGACTTTTGGGTATGATTTTTATGATCAAGTTGTTTAATACCATGTGTCACAAGACAGGATGTTAATGAGCCTGTGTAAATGCATTGGGAAGGAAAACACTTTCCTCTGTACCCTTCTTTCCATTCAAACTTTACTGTTAGAATGTTTGGCAAATACTTCTTAGTAAAATCCTCTTAGCCACTTCTTCCTGTAAAGCTAATAATTAATCTTCTGGACTATGGATTCAATAAAGGAATAAATATTAGAGATTGTTCTTGGAACTAAAAAGCAAGCAACAGCTTTGGCTAATGCTACTTGGGTTGGAGTTACATCCCCCAGTTATGGATGGAGCTATTGCTTGCTCAGTATAGGAATTAAATGTTCACAACAGTTGCTATTAAGATTTTAACCAACTGGTGATGGTACTGCTGTGCCCTCTCACTTCATGGTTGTTGGGGAGATGAGCATTTTGGGGTGTCATTGCTCTTCTGGCAGACCAGTGGAACGGGAAAGGGGTGGCACGTCATCCCCGCCCTACTGTGTCCAGTGCACCGCAGAGAACATGCAGCATGCAAGAGTCTGTACTGTGAACTTCAGCTCAGTGAAACTTGTGTTTCTGAGGGTCTGGTTCATACACTTAAACTATTCTAAGGCCCAGCAGTACAGCACTCTGTAGTAGCTAGGTTTAGTATTTGAATTCAAAGCTAGCAAGTAAACTTCCTGCTATAGATAGGCAGGTTTTTTTCTTCACCTCCAGGGCTTTTCCTTGTTGCCCTTTCCTAACTGCAGGTTCTAAATGTATAGATTAATACATGCTAGTTGTCCTTTAAATACCATCCTCTGCATTTAAGATCTTAGCTCTTTTCCCCGGTGAATACGATTGTTGCCAATAATGATCCCTCGGTTCTCTGAGCAGCCGCCTGAACGGCGCCCTTCCACCACCAGCGCTCTCGGTCAGCACCGCAGCTTGGCAGCTGAGAGGAGATCTGGTGAACGGAATTCAGTGACCTTGAGTATACTGCCCGTGAATCTGTGCCCCATAAATTAACACCTAATTACACAATAACAAGAGAGATGGCCTTTTTTCAGGAGTCATAACTTCACTACAACTCAATTCATTTTGAGCAGCAGACCCATTCAGTGTATTAGTATAAGATTAATTTATGATGATTAATATTAAAATATTACCAAATATTTTATTTCAGTTGTTTTACTATTCTGAAAAGCTTTTGGAAGAGCCTTGTATGAATGTATGATTCAATCACAAGTAGATTGTGGCGCAGTTAGTTTCTTGCAATCAGTAATGCTTCACTCAGTCATCTGGACCTCCTTGGAGATGCATTTCTATTAAAAATAAAAAGAACATTATTTATTATTCTAGATAACAACATTTGGATATCAGTAACATGGATCATTTTCTCTAAACTCAGCTAGACTTTAGTGTAGCACCAAAAAGCTCCTTTTTATAGAAATTATTTTTTTCTTTTTGACCTGCTGTATAATTAAGATCCTGTTTATTAAAGTTACTAGCTTATTAGAACACTAATTGCAATACAAACACGCTTTCTTATTGCTGAGCTGTTTATTATTTAATTGACTTGTTTAAATTAATTTTCATGTCTCTGTGCAATTAACTCATTAATGGAGTTTATTTACACATGCAAATACTAGTACATCACCCCATTGTACTAGTAATGATTTTAAAAACCCATTAATGTCCTAATTGAATGAATTTCTCGACATGCATATGTAATCTAATAACACTGCAGTTTGACTGAGGAGCAACACCACCTTTAAGAGTACGCCTTCAGCAATGAACTGAGATGTAGAGGGCCGCATGCAGCATGCCTCTTGTGTATGAATACTGTTCCTGTGTGCCATGAAATACTAACCTTGAGCAAGGGAAAAATCTGGTAGTTTTACTATTTTAGCAAGGAAATACCTGATTGAGTGGTTTTCTTTTTACTGTAGAGATTGGTTCCTAATAAAGCATCATAGAAAGAAGAGTGTGAAAAATATCGGGGGAGAAAAATTAGCATAATGTGACATACAAAGGAAGCTGCTTCTAAGGTGTGATCCAAAGCCCAGTCTTGTCAATAGTTTCTTTCCACTGACTTCCAGTGATTTTAATATCTGATGAAGACTCAAGTAATTTCTCCCTCTTGAGCAAAAGGTCTTTGCTGTAATAAAAATTTTCATTCACAGTGAACCTGATGGAAGGAGTACACAGCTTCAGCATGTGCTGTGCTGCAGTAACAGCAGAGGTGGGCTCTGTGGACAATGACACTTGATGATGAACAAAGGGAAAAGAGGGCAAGACCTGTTCCTTCACATTGTTAGGTTTCCATCTTGTGAATTTTCCAACTTCTACTGAAGTTATTTACAACCAGAGCATTGCAGGGAGAAAGCTAACCTAGCAGTTCTCCACTCTAAAGTCTGTAAAGAAATTCAATCTCGTTTTGGGGAAAAAAAATCATGGATAAGTACTGAAGTTAAAAGAAAAGTAACTTAAAGTGTTACTGCCTATGCAGTTGGCCTCTTAATAGACTTTTATGTGCATATATACGTATAAAATAAGATAAAGGTGAAAATTCAACGATACTTATCTATGTCTATATTTATTAACATAGGGTGCTGATCAGTATTTGAGGTTCTAAAGTACCCAATGATGATAAAATAATTTTTACAATTTATTTTTTTTATTTATAATGTGAAGACTTTGTTCATAAAACATATTTCACTCCCCAGAGAGACTCAGATAGTGTGGCACATACAGTACTTGTGATAATTTCAAATATCCTTTTTAGTTATTTTTTCACAAAATAGAGATTAAACTACTATGTTGCTAATTGGATAGTTTAATCAATTATTTAGTGTTTTTACTCAAAATAAAGTGAGTCTGCAATACAGGATGTCTTTGAACTCCGGGAAGGCATTGACATGAAACTTCATGTAAAGCTTCTGCCAGCTTTTATTTTTCCATATATCTCACCAACTGCTCCTCAATTGGATCAAGTTTCTTGACAAATGTAAAAAAAGTGGATTCCAGTCTTTTGTTCTCCCCTTCACTTTCCAGGAGGAAATGGAGGAAGAAAGCCCAACAACAACCCTAACCACCTTATGTTTGGATTTCTGGCAAATAAGTGGAAGATATACATGTGGGTGGTAACATATGTGAGAAAAATGTGTACAGCAGAACAGAAACTAGGAGTTAATAAGTACGCCTGAAAAAGGATACGTTTCTTCTATTTGAAGTCATAACTGTTTGTGTGAAATATTTCAGTGGCCTATATTTTCAGAAAAGAAAAATGTTTTCGGTGCCCCAAGGTTTCAGATCAGTTGTCTAAAATGTTTGTTCCCGTAAGGTCTAGTAAATGGAGCGGGGTTCTTGAGCACCATCACTGATCTTTAAACATTCAGACATTTAATAATGCTGCACAGAACTGACAGGTGGCACTTACGTGGTTAACTTCGCAATGAACTCTGCTTCCACAGTACTTGTTTTTCTCTGAGGGATAAGGATCCTATTGGGATCTGCAGTTCCACTTCTTCCTAGCTCCCAAAGAGGTGATGAATCTTTGTTCTTTATCTTCTGGTACCCTACAGGACAGCACAATGCACTGGGATACACAGGAAGCCTCTGAGCGATTGCTTTTGTTGTTACCTCCTCTGTGGCTTTCACAAGTGCACCATTTCAGACTGTTTTAAAAAAAAATAAAGGATTTTAGATCTTACTGTTGCCTTCTAATTTGACAAACACAAATTCTGGCCTATAAAGAAAAATATAACATGAATTTTCAGTACGCGTAACATGGAGAAATAGATTGTGTTTAATCTCTTATCTCTTTTAAAAGCCTTGAAAGTGCTTTCTCTTTCATGCTCCCAGTCTTTATGTGCAAAGACTTGCTCAAGTGGCTAAATTCCCTAAATACCTACAAAGCTATTGTGAAAAGAACAGGAAGGGCTCCTGACAATGTGTTGTGCATCAAATAGAACCCCCCAAACACTGTAGGATGCTCAGGATGCAGTTGCATTATATGATTTCATGGTTGCAGTGGTTTGCACTTTTATTTCAGCTTTTGGCTATGGATTATAAGAGGAAATTTCCTACAACTGCATCTCCACTTCAAAATTTTATGTTAATTTTTGTGGTAGAAATACTGTTTGTGCATATAAGCTCAATTTCTTAAAATAGTATCTTAAATTATTGTTTATTGATAAACAGATATACTAGTAACCTGTTTTTAAAAAATTGAACAATGGTTTTCCATCTGTGAAGAAAAATTTTCTCCTGAAGGTACTTTAGTTAACATTTTCAACATAAAATTGCACTTGATTTTAATTAGTTGCTAGTGGAGCCTCTGTATAGATATGGAATTGGTAGTCCTACATGAAGTGCGGGTCCATTTAAAATCGCTTAGAAAAACGGTACACGCTTCTAATGTTCTAAAAAAGTGTTCAAAGTTTTTCTTTAAAAAAGAACCCAGGCACAGATTAACCTTAAAAAAAAAAAAATACCAGTGAAATATATCAGAATTAAAAGCAGACCTGCTCCACACCAGTACAAGATGATATCTCATAGCAAATTAGTTTGACTTGGATGATTTTCTCAGAAACTTTCTAGCATTTCCTCTCCTGATTCATCTCTTAAGTGCCAGTCTGGTCCACGAAGGTTACTGTGTTTCTTCTGCAGTGAGAACTTGTTATAAAGTTGTACTGTGCATGTGACAGTTCACTTCTCCTGACTAAATTGGATTTAATGGGTATGAAAGGCTGGTATAATATGGACCAATCTGCTTAAACAAACCACAGGAAAGAAAAGCTTTTAGTTTGCCTTAGGTGTCTTGCTTGCTCTCGAGGTGGAGCCTGTGATCTTGTGATGTTCAAACAAACAAAACCCACCCTGTTTGCTTCTGTCTTTTTACTGGTTTTTACTAAGTTAATGTGGAGATGAATGGAAAAGTAGTCCAACAAAATCTTTGAATCATCCAGAACAGCGTGAACATCATCCCTTGAATGACTGTCCCTGCAACTGCCTTCAGTTAATTCAGAAATTCTCAGTTGTTAATATTTTGGAGAAGAAGTTTTAAGTGACATAGGAAGAACACAGCAAAACCTGTTATTTTCCCCTCTGCTTTCCTTTCTAAGGTCCGTGAGTCGAGTGTCTCGTGTTGTTGCCCATCCTGACTTGTCTTAATACTGATAAGACTTCCAGACACAGCGTGTCAATTTTCCAATATGTGTTTATGGAATTCAGTTTATTTTTCAACATTGCTTACATAAAATACTAAATCTGTCTTTTAGTGATGTATGTGGGACATGCTTTCGTTGAATTATGTCTGTGTCTTCCATTGGATGCACAAAGTTTAAAATGTTGCAGCTGTCAAGGTACGTGTTGATACCTGGATGCTTCTGCTAATTGGAGCTGGTAATGCAGTGTGGATTAAGTTGTTAATACCGCCGTACCGTGCAGCTCCAGTGGTGTTTTGCAGTGTTATTGCTTTGTGAATGCAGTTGTTCTTGAGATTAATTCTAATAGAGGTAACCTAACCTGATGCCGTTAGTAGAGAAGAGCGCACTGTGTTCGCTGATTGCTGTGGCGATTGCTAGATGAGATAGTGTCATGAGTGTATTTACTCCGCTGGGTATTTATTTCAATATACCATCTCCAATAATGGAACTCATCTTTTGGAAAAGGAAGGTTATTCTTAAGCTTATGTCGCAAGTATCTGACCTGTAAGCCTCAGAACTCAGATCCTGACAGCAGTTCAGCCTGCATGTGGGGACCCTGTTGAATTTTCAATTGAATGTAGGCCTGTTCCCACTCACTTCCAAACCCTCTGTTCTCTTAGGAGCTTGAATTTTAGGGATGCTGCAGCAGGGAGCCCAGGGATGGACACAGCAAATTTGTGTACAGATGCTTAAGATATGGTAGGGATACCTGATGTGCATTTTTGTTGGGCTTAGAGAAAGTGAAATACTGCATAGATTAATTTGATAGTCTCTGACAAATGTAGATGGAAAGGCAGTTGATTGTGTTTGAGTGCAATCTCAAGAGTAATCCTAAACATTCTACATGTGTCTTAGCATAAGCAGCTTTGTAAGAGGGTCAGGCAAAACAGTGCTGATATTGGAGCTTGAATCTCTTCTGAAAAACCTGCCTTTTAAAAATTCTACACTGTAAATAGAGCTCTTATTTTCAGTGTAGGTGCCCAATGTAACTGCGTGTAACACCGAGGCCTTGGTTCCTGGATTCCTGGGGCAGTGGGTTTTACAAGGCTGCTGTTTGTTGCGTGGATGAGCTTACAGATACAGCTTTGTTGATAGCTGATCACATCTTTCTCATTTGGGGGGGAAACAAACCACAGCCCAGTCCTGAGTGTGTGTTCCCACCTGCAGATACCAGACCTAGCACTACTGCAGGGGAGCCTTTTCTAGCTTCTTAATTCAACTTAGAGAGGGAAAAGTGCCAAATAAGAGCAAATGTTTTAATTACAAGGAACAGTTTTCTTAGGTAAGACAATTGCTATGTTTGCAAAATGAATTTAATCTGCTACACAGTCTAGCACAGTTTTTAAATGAATGCTAAGTCTGAAAACACTGCATGAAGCAGCTATGGTTTTATTTGCTTATTTGCTCAGGATAATTGATAGAATTGTTTAATTAAATACTGTAAAAGGCAATAGTCTAATATACTCTGTGCAAGAAAAATAAAACCATGAGATTACTAATTTAGCTGAGTGAACCTTTTGTATATTTAAGCCCTCGGTCTCAATAGGCTATGCATTTCTGGGTAATTTTAACTCAGCTTGGGTGGTAATGGGAAACTTCACGATATAGAAGTCTGAAAAGGTTTTTACGAGGTATAAGCTTCAACCAAAACCCTGGTTCCATACAAGCTTAATCTTACCTCTAAATACTAACTCAGATTGTACTTCTCCCTATCTAAAATTTTACCAAAAATACACTACTAAGCATAAAATGTATCATATGACTCATCATTATATATTCATGTATGTTAATATGTACTCTATACAATATGTATATTAATATACTAGTAATCAAGAATGGTAGCTAGAAAACAATGTTTCTGAACCGTTATAATCACATATTTCTGATCTAATTATTTTTCTAAGGAGGAGAAAGAGTAAATACATGCTTTGGAAACATCCTTTGCAATTGCTTAGTGTCCCTGAAATAATTCTAAAAACCGCTTACTTCAGGAAAAGTATTTGATTCATAGTCCTTGAGTGAAGGTAGTATGTGAGAAGAAGAGAAATGGAGTTAAAGAACTAGTCAGAACAAATTGGCTGCCCAAACTTTCTGTACTGCATAATAGATGGGTCGATACAGAGTTAGACCTTTTTAACATTATTTAAAGCTCAGAAACTAAACACATGTAAGGGATGAAATATGTATGATACAAGGAGAATGACTTTGAAATGCTGACTCCAGGCAGTTATTTAAGTGGGGACAAAAGAACTTATCCTAATTGAAAAGCGTATCTAGAGTGTTTGAAATACCGTTCTCAGTTTTCTATCTGGATGGCTTAATGTTAGATACCTTACAATAAATATATTGACTTACAGACTTAATTTAAATCCATTGTTAATACAAGCATTATATATATATATACACACACATATATAAAAAATATATAATGTAGCCTAAGTAGCCACTTTAATCCTCAGAGCTATTTGCTAACTGAGTTAATTAGATCTTTTAATAGCAGCTCTTGTAAAGTTATGTTTAATATGAGCCATTTCCCAAGTTGTTGTATTTCTTAAATAATAAATTATTTATGATATGCAACACTTTGAGTTGCAATATAGAAGTTTGTGCTTATTCAAGGCACACAAATCTCAGAACAAAGTGACTTTCTAATCTGCATTTTTTTTTGTTTTTGTTAATCCAATGAATCCTCTGATTTTTTTCCAGGTGTGTAGACAGCTTTTTGGCTGTCTAATTCTTCTGCTTGATTTTTTTTTTTTTTTTTTTTTTTTTTTTTTTTTTTTTTTTTTTTTTTAAGGTGGTTGCTTCTAGTGTGGAAGGTAGTGGAAACAGCTATGCGGGCCAGCATGCTGTGTGTGTGTCTGACAGCAAGACTTCGAGGTAAGGAGGTTTGTTTGTACAGAGCAAGAATCTAATTCAGATGCTCGGGTTAGGAGATGATATGTTCTGGAAGCCTTGCAGGAGTGGTGCTTTTCTAGAGCACTCGAACAACTTATTTTATAGGTAGCTAGCCCCTCACTTTCAATATACAAATAGTGGCCTGAGGTTAGACTTCGTAAATATGCGCCTCTCCTACTTTCCCACTTGAGATTTATGCATGGAAGTGATTGACAGCAAGAATTACTTTCGTTATTTATCATCTTCCTCTTTCTGACCACCTGAAGACGACCTCTGCTCAGACAGTCAGTTGTTGTGCAGCTTTCAGTGATGCATGTGCTTGTTTTCTTGTCGCTGGGAAGAGTTCTGATCTCGCCTTGCAGAGGTTAATGCAGGTTGCTAAGTAGTGGATGTCAGTCTTAGGGAAACACAAAAACTTGAGTCTGTGCAGTTGTGCTTCAGTTCAAGTGAAGGCAGTGACCTGAAAATGTCTTAAGTTGAAACAGGTATCAAAATATTTCCAATTTAGAACCCAGTTAAGCACACAGGAATCAGCATTAGGGATGGAGCTAGTGTTTTACAGGACAAAGGCGAAGGCTCTGTTCAATTGTGGGTTGTTGTTTTAATTCCCATTTTTTTTTCTTTCTGTCAAAGATTTTGTACTTCATTACAGCTTTTGTAACTAGCACTTTCTGATACTGTTAACTAACACGACACAATAAATTATTAAGATAAGGTAGTTCCATTTCTCTCATTTTCTAAGGTTTTTGTTTTCTCATCTTCTGTAGTCCTTACACTCCTAAAACTTAATCACCTTATTATTTTTCCAGACATATTCTACACTATGTAGAAAAAGGAGTCTCATCTCTGCAGAGAGCCTTCTGGTGACAGTGTGTTACCAGTGCACCGCTTGTTGGTGTCTTTCCACCTGGAATTTAATGGTTGGTTTTAACTTGTAAAGCTCGAAGATTTTCAAATTGATCTGAAGCTAATCCATGAAAATTAATAAGAACTTGACATCTGGTTCTATACTATTGAAAATGTCACGTTAACAGAATTCTTACCACTTGCTTACATGACCACAGTTGTGTGGTCTGAAAGGACCTTGGAGCTGGAACACGCACTAGGTTTGAAGGAAAAGCCATTAATTTAGGCTTTGTGAGAAAAATTGAACTGAAAAGAGAAAAATGCAGTGAAGATTAATTGCTCATATCACTGATTAAATGATTTGCGCAAGAATGGGAAGCAAAGCTATAGTCAGTATGGTTTTTAAATTAAATTTAAATATATATGTTAGTTAATTTAAATTTAAATATGTTTGTTAGTATATCTTAAGGTGACTCTACTGTAGTCAGCTGAGAAGCTGGATCAAAATCAAGACCGAGGATGGTGTATTGCCAGTGCAGTGATTTGACTCTGAAGTGTAACACAGACTAGTTCAGTGACAGGTGCATGCCTTGTTGGTGAGGTGATTACTGAAAGCAAAGCTGGTGGACTCTGTGCTACTCAGTTCAGGGCTTCTTACTTATTAGTGGGGAAGTTTTTTGATCAAAAGATGTAAAACTATGATCTTGAGCTTAAGGTGACCTCTACTGAATACAGAGGGGCTGGATGAAAAAAATATAGAGATGGAAATGCATCCAGGAAACTTTTCACTAGAGCACCCTCTTTCAGTGATGACGTAAAGTAATTTTGAAGTTAGGCATAGTGTGAAGGTACATTTGTCAATACATTTTGCATTTTACCTCTTCCTTATTTTGATTCACCTTACTCAAGTCTAAGTCCAAAGCTGCAAACTACGTGTTTTAACTGTTCTTTTCAGCATTACCTGGCTAACAGGGAGTGAAAAACAACCCTATGCCCCTAGCAAGGGGGGGCAGAATTCTCCTGAAAACTGAAGCTCAATATGAAGCTGTGTGGTTTGTTTTTTGGCAGTACTGAATAATGCCTTCTTGTTTTTAAGGACTGTAGTATTTGTCAGAGAATCTGTTGGCATTCTTTTAAATTGTAGAAGCAACTCCTTTTGAAAGGAAACAGAAGAGATGCAATTAGTTTCCAAATTGAAACATGATGATTGAAGTCAGATTATCCTTTGATTTAGAACAATGCCAAAAGACATCATAATGCACAGTGTTGTCCACTTGTGAACAATTAGGGATGTCAGCTTAAGTGGCCAATTGAACACTTGGGTTAAACTGTACTTTTTTTTGGATGTTCTGTGACATTGCATTTGGAGATTGTCCTTTGGAATTAACAATCATGGCCATTGACTGGATAGTTGAAGTGGCAGAATCTAATCACAGCTGAAATACTTGTGACTATACCTTTTTAAAATACATCACAAACAAATGACTCAAGAGAAGACTGGTAGTGAATGGATTGATACAAGAAAATGCTGGTAATGGAGGCAATCTTTCAGTGAACAAGTGGATCAAGCAATTAGAGCAGCCAGGGTTTCTGCCTCAGCAAATAGCATCTCTGGAAGAGATGGGAGAGGACAACACAGCTAGTGACTGTGTTTAGATTTCTGTCTCTAAAAAGACTGGCCACTAGTGAAATGGAAGAAAATTATACGTGGTCCAGTGCTACCTGTGGTCAAGTACAGACAATTTTTGCCAATTTTATCCTGTCAGTTCTGACACACGCGCGCACACACGCGTGTATGTGTGTATACGCTTTCTTCCAGACACTGTGTTGCATTTTGGGAAGTCAGTGTTTAGACCAGTGAGCAAATCTGTATAAAACAAATGACTTAACTTGGTGACTGATAAGCTGAAATCCTGCCCTGACACATGCCTGGTTTAACATATGGGTTCCTATGGTGTCTCACAGGATGTGTGCCAAGTCGTCTGCGTGATTCCTGTGATCTGTAATTCAGCTTTGAATTAATGGGTTTAAGCCTTATTTTGACCTTTTCTGACTTTTTTTTTTCTGTACTCATTGACTTTTTTAGTGTCATTATACCAGTTTTTGTAATGACAGTAAAATATCTGCTGGAGATGGGCCTAATGACCTGGAAGTAATTAGAAGAGTCTGCAAACAAAGATAGCTGCCACATCACAAACAGAACTGATATTTTATCCACGCAAACTTCTAGCTACTGCAATAAATCTAGATCAGGTACTGTACTCATTAAGTGAAGAGATAATTAAAGCTTCTAGGAATCTGGATAAACCACCTGGCAGAATAATACCTTTTATAAAGGGAAACAGTAAGCAGGTTTGCAGGTCTTGAGAAGACTTTATTAAAATAAGTGAATGCTAGTTGAAAGATGTCCATACAACACCATTATTTTTTCTTTCTGAAAGGGCTTTCTATTATAGTGACATCTGAGAAAAACTAGTGCAAAATAATCCGATTCTGTGAAGTATATCAGCTTGAGGTTCCTCTGTATGTTTCTTACTTTTAGCTAGGTGAGACTAGTTTTATCTTTCAGATTAACTTTGCCCTTCTGTGGTGGCCTTAAGGTACCCATGTGTTGACAAATAAATGAGATAAGGGATAGAAAGTTCTGATGTGACACTCTGAATTGGACTGGATCCACTGTCCTGTCACTATTCTCTCTATATTCATTTCTTTTCTCCTGATTCCTTATGGAAGGGAAGCTTTCTGGCTTTCTCTCTTTCCTTTTCTCCCTCCCTCTGTTTGTCCTGAACTTCCTGAAGTGACAAGGTAGGAAAGACTTGCTGTCATACAATCCTGTTTTTACCCTGCAAGCCCATTCAGTAACATTTGCCATCTCTATATGGATGTATAAATAAATTGCTGATTTAACCACTGGAGAAACTACCTTTTTCTTTGATAACTGAAACTATTGTGATTTCAAGCGTAATTCCAAGTATGGTTCCTATTACTTGCTATGAAAATCTTGATTTTAAATTACCCTCAAATCTCATGAAACCAGACACTTAATAGAGAATGTAGTATCAGGATTAAGTAGGTGGTGTGGTTAGAGAAATTTTCTTAAGTTTTGTTCTGTAATTTGGAGAGTGGTTCTACTCACAGCTCAAGCAGCTATGGGGGAAAATCAGGTTAGAAAAAAACATAATTGCCAGTTCTGCCTATTTGTTTGTTG
Source organism: Tetrax tetrax (assembly GCA_009806455.1). NCBI lineage: Eukaryota > Metazoa > Chordata > Aves > Otidiformes > Otididae > Tetrax > Tetrax tetrax. The sequence continues at coordinate 434,145 of WHYT01017266.1, read as the reverse complement.
GGTTATTTATTTATTTATTTGGTGTTTAGTGCTGTAGTGGAGCATTAATGCAATGACAGTATAGAAAGGCAGTTGTATGATTCTGGTTTTGTTGTAATGTCTCATTTTTCTTTGTTAACCTTCTCAAGTAGGCAGGTAGATCTTTAATTAAAATATGGTGAACTGGATGGTAATATTCCTGAGTTCTGTTTGTGTCATCATTCAAATCTCTGTTTTACTGCAAATAATTTTCTCAGTGCCAAGCTTCTGTTTTCAGTCTGCATCCATGCAGACAAACTGAAGAGGTATAAGGTGTCAAAAGATAAATAGACCTGAACAGCCCGATTGCTGTTGTCATATAGCAGAAGGTCTTAAAACTCTCTGTCAAGGGCTGATTAAATACAACAGGTTCAAGAATAGAAAGATAAGAATTCAGTTGCCCAAAGTGTTTCCTGTTAGACAGAAGCTTTGACTTTTTCAGAAGGTTTATTAAGTTTGCCTCTAGTACGTGTCAGCCTCTGGTGCATTTATCCTCCTGCCTAATAGCTTGTAGTTAGAATTTAGCCATCTGTCAGCAATTAAGGAGCAGGCACTGATTTTCCTGTGCTAGGACACCTTACAATGAGAGCCTTTTACTGGGACTTTCTCTGTTTAATGGCAAAGGCAAAGCCGAGTAGGAAATCAATCATGCTTTTCACTGGATCAATAACTAGTGTAATGTGGGTTTTAGTATAAAAAACAGCATCAAACCCCAACACTGTCAGTGTGCAGTGCATCACTGTGGCATGCTGCACAGGTGGAAGGGTGATGATTTAAGTTCCGTTTGAGCAGATAAGTAATGTCGCAAATAGTTGAATAGGATTTCATTCCTGTAAAACATCTAGAGGCATGATTTGTTAACTGTGATTTTCTAAATGTAATGTGCTTTGGAAATGGGGACTATAAATATTTTTTGAAAATTATATTTCACCTGGACAGCCTGCATGGGAGCTTGATCAGTAGAAGGCAAGATTTAATTTTTTTTTTTTTTTCGTTCTTTCTTTTGTTGGAGTGAGTTTAACAGAAATGAAAGAAACAAGATTGATAGCAATGAGGAATGTAATCTCCTTCCATAAAATCCTCTCTCCCACCCAAGCTGTAGCAGTGCAGATTTCCCTTACAGAACTGTATGTTTGCGCTTCACCATTTGTCGGAGATTCCTCTGCTGCTGGTATTTCTATCAACTCTATTTAGGGCTGTTGAGATGATGCAGCACAAACCTATAAGCGATGACCATCAGTACAGTATTGATTTGATGATTTGGCTTGGTAGAGAAGTTAGTTAATTCTCTGCTGCCTGTTCAACTATTTGTATCAGAACAGCTCTCTGTGCTATATTATCCCTTTCTAGATAGAATATGTCAGTGGTTGATCTTCAGTGAAGAAGGAGGCACATCTGTTGAGTGTGGACAAGGAGGATAACTATTCCTCAAGTGTAATTTCTGCTCTGATTTGGCTTCTCCAAGCATTCTAGTGTTCTGGAGGCTCTGTCTGGTTCAGCATTGTCCACCAGTAGAAAGTGCCTCTTCTGTGGAAATACCCTCAGGTGCCATGTGCTGTCTTCCCTTCATCTCATGAACATTATAGGGGAAAAAAGCAACTTGATTGAAATGTAGGGGAGACGGGGTGGTGATAACTAGCTCTTAGGAATCACTGTAACTGGGTGCAACTTAGTGTCTTAAATCTGCTTAAGGTCATGTTTTGGCTGTTTGTGGGAACAGAGAGTGCAGCACAGCTGTCTGATATTGAAGAATTTGAGCTATGTCCTTGAACACCACTTGCTATGGGTGCAATGTTTATTTAACATTCTTTTCATTTGAACAAAATGGCCCCTTGTTTTTCCTGGCCATAGGTACTACTAAGTTAAGCTATTGCTTATAAAAAAAAAAAAAAAAAATTCAAAATGGATACTGGGATTAACAGCAAGGTTTACTATCTTATTCCAGCCATGCTAAACTCATTCCTGAAAATACTTCCCTTGCTCTTACTTAGCTGTCATTATTTCATTCTTTTCTGATTTGAACTTTAAGCCCTAGTATCCATCCAGTATATAACAAGTTGGTTTAAGGTCAGTTACAAAGATATATTGCTTTGAGAATATACTGTTTGAAAATACTTATTTTCCTTAATTGAATAATTATATTTTAATTGCAAAGCCTCACTAATAGTATCTAGTATTGTACACTCCATGTTATGCCAACAATGCCAACATAGTCAGCGAACAGCAGATACAGCTGCAGAACAGATCAGCTGGAGCTTCTGGAACATTTTGTCACTGAGGATGTTCTCAGTGTATTTGCTAGCTTTTTGTCTGCTCTGTTTTAAAAGAAAAAAAACCAAAATAACAACAACAACAACAACAAAAACAACCCAAAACACCAACAACAAAGCTGAAAGTACTGTTGTGTATTTCTGAAAAAACTATGTTAGTTGTGAATCTTCATTTGAAGCTGTGGATTGGTCCTATGTGTTCAGTTACAGAATTGCTTTACTGTAAACAATCCTAACACTTCTAAGTCAATACAAAATAATTTTGCAGTGTGTGAGCTTTGGATTGGTGCATTTACCTATTATTTGCTTTGTGACAAATTTAAAAGAAGCTGTAAAAGCAACAGAAAGTTTTATCTCATTCAGTGATATGGTCTATGAACTACAGGCAAATTTGCAAATTCCGTGTCCTCCATTTTAAGATAAGGATGTGATATCAATGTTTTAATCTATCTTTACAGGCACAGTTATGCATGTTTTTTTCTTTGCAGCCTACTGGGAAAGCTGGAATATTTAGAGAATTAACTCTTCAGAAAAAAAAAACCTGCTTACCTACAGTCTGAAACACTTTGCTGAGGTAGTTGGAGTTGATAGCAGAAAATAAATGTTGTATGTAAAATTGAAGAGAAAAAGCTGCATTAAAGAAAGCAGTTATTAAAGATTAGCTGTTCACCTCCAATATGAGTGCATGAAAGTGGGAAGATGCAGTAAGGTAGAAGAGCAATTTGCAGCTGCTGTCTGCCAAATTTCAAAGATGCACAATGTAGTATCAGTCATGAGAAGGGCACTTTGCATAAACTCTGCCTGTGAAGTTGGGGAATGAGTTTGTCTAAGCTTTCTTTGATGAAGGGATTTACTTCTGCAGAGCCTTACAGCAAGAGCAATCAATATACTTGTATACCCCAAAATACACCAGGTCTGGGAGTGAAGGGGTAGAGGGTGTGGGTGTGGTAGTTTTGGCTTGTTTGTTGTTTTTGTTTTTTTTTTTTCTTTTTTTCCTGATTGCTGCATTATGCACGATGGACTACGGCTTTCATTTACATTCATATTGCATGAAGCTGTGATTCGTGCCCCTAGGACTGGAGCGGCTGCTCCTCGTTGCTCTGTGCAGCTCTTTGCTGCGGCAGCCTCCCAGCCTCTCCTCCTGCTGTTCCCTTGTCACTGGCTGCTACGCCTTGGCAGGCTGCAGTGCTGGTGGAGGAAAGGTAGGAACAGAACAGGGCTGCTCAGGATGCTCTTGCACATCCTGGTGCGTTTAATGGGATTACGTGAGTTGAAGCAGCCTGTGTGATGGCAGTATATTCTGCCTCCCAGGAGGCAGACAGACTCTTCCCTTTGGCGTGGGATTTGGACCAACAGACTTCCCTCTGGTGTTAAAACCAGCATGCACAGTGAGAAGGCATTTTGAACACATGCTGGCTCTAAGGGTGCTTTCTTATTTTAAGTCTAGGGGAGATTTCTCTTAATAACAGAATGAATTAGAATGAAAGAGACTCCTAAAGAGTTATCACAGTCAGGAAGTCTCTGGTGCTGTGTAGAACTGGAGCTTGTACTGCAGGTCAGACAGAACTGGGACCAGGCGGTTCCTAAAGCATTGGAGTGTGAGACAGGCTTTGATTCCTCACTAATCAGAACTAGCTGGCAGGCTCTCTGTTCTTCCCCAGGGGGACAGCTTGCGTGGTCTGGGTAAATGAAAGCCTAAGATAAGCCTTAGTTAAGAATTAACTTCATAACAGCTATATTTAAAACTATGGGGGTTTTTATCATGAAAATATTGATGTGTTTTTATTGCTTTGGGCAATTGCTTCTTAGAGAAATTTTACTCTTTCAAAGGTATTCCTAAAAATAAAATTATCTAAGCTCTTCAAAGTAAAACAATTTTTTCTTTTTATTACATGTATTTCTTAAGCAGCATTTTCTCTTGCAAATGAATAAAATTTTTTTATTCTTACTGATTTAGTGAATAGGCACCCAGCTTTGCTATACTAATGGCAAACTTCCTGCCTCGCTTCAGTAGGAGCAGGTATAATCACTTAGGAGAAAGTCTTTGCATATTAAGTATATGTATTTAGAGACATTAACTTTTTGCAGCAGTCCCAGGTTACACAGACTGCAATACAGAGCAGCTCACTGTTGGTCTCATGAAAAGATAATGTATTTTTTTAAATATAAAGGGTGCAGCACCAACAGGTAGCATCTGGGAAAACCTAAATCTCATGTGACAGAAAGCAGATGCTAAAAACATTGAGCTCTTGTGAACAACTCATAATAGATTACTTTTTCTGTACCGCACTATTTGCCTTCTGCATACTTTGACATGAGTCATATTCAAGTAAACCATTTGCAGAAGGGACTAGATGGAAGGCAGTGTTTCTTGAAGCAGTGCTAACCCTTCATGGGATGTGCAGTATATTAAGCATTATAGGAAGAAACCCCAGAAGATTGCCATTACTGGACAGCCGCTCACTGTTGTCTGAAATCTAGCTAAGTGCAATGTCTCCTGTGCACTTAGAGGGGCCTTGGAAACAATCTGAGAGTGGGACTGGATAAGGATACAAACCTAGATGCCAGGCGAGACCCATAGTTTACTCTAGCCTGGCTGGTTATCTGTGGGCCTGCAACGGTCCTCAGACAACACAAGCATCAGAGGACTCTTGTGAAATTCTGGTAGTCTGAATAACGGCCTAAATGCCAATCTTTATTTTAACAGCGCAGGAGAAGGCTGACAGACACATCTGCCATTTGTTCAAATAGTTTTCACATGCTTCTACTTTAATACACAATACCATCTGTTGAGCTTTTCTGCAAATGGAATTCTTCTCTTCAGTCTACCCACAAACCTAATTATGAATGTGAGGATTATGGAGGTTACCTTTTAAATATACAGCCAGCATTTCTGGAAGAAAATACATCTGCAGTTCTTGTTTGTGTGAATTATTTAACAGATGGCAAAAATGCATTTCAGTTATTACAGCTATCTGTACTGTGGAGGAGAGCAGTGTTTGTGTAGGGTTAGAGTCTAGTGTTGACAGCATACCGTACTACTTGGCATGCTTGAATGCGGTGGGGTCTGATCCACAACTCTTTCTTTTGATTATTTATTTGATATTACCTGTGTTAAAGAGGTTTGCAAAGCCAGGGGGCTAATTATTTTAATGGGCTAAATTGCATCGCCTGACTTAGAGGATGTAGGACGTTTTCACAAAGAGAACTGCCAGGGATAATGTGATGCCCTGTAATCTGTTGACCCATTTAGCTCCTGAGACTATGAAGACTGAAATGGTCAGTCAGACTCCTACATTGAAATTAGTCTTAGCATGATTAAAAAAAAAAAAAACCAAAAACCTGCAAAGCCAGCAAGATACCCCAAGACCTTAATAAAATTCCTGCTCTTCTCTTCTGAATACTTCTTGTCTTGCTGGATGAGTTTCTTTAAAGTTGCTCTTGACTGAAGTGGCCAGAGTTTGAAGGTTTAGTGAAGCATCTTAATTTTTATTGCCAACATGCTTCCTCCTCTACCCGATCTAATCACTATTGTTTAAGCTCTACCCCAGCTATTATGTGTCTGAGGTTGACATAAAAGCCAAGAAGCAGAGAGCAGACTGTCAAAACCAGCTGTCAGCATAGATAGGAAGAGTGTGAAATTGAAGTAATAACTGGAATATCCACAGCATCTGTTCAAAGATTTTGGAGAATTTGACCAGTTGGCATCCTCCCAGCCCTAGCTGAGTGACAGCATTTAATATCAGTGAGATACCTTTGTCTTTCATCTGTACGCATGATGTGATGTCAGGTGCTGGTACGCTGGAGAAAAAAAGCTTTAAAATTATGGAGGAGGATTTAAACCTGACAGTTGAGGCAACAGGCGATTGGTAATGACAGTAGTTACTGTATTCTGAGGGCAAGAATGGTTGAGATGATATTTAACTTGGGCCCTTGTAGGCTAAGAGCTTTCTCTTTAGTATGCTATGATATTTGTAAATGGACAAGCAAATAAGGTCAGCAGGTGAACTGTATCACTGTAGGTCATCACTAAGTAACCTATTCCTTAACAATGAGAGACATTTGACAGAACACGTGGTTTTTTTGAAGAATTTGAAGTTTTGCAAAAAGGTTTGAAAAATGCAAAATATTTAGGATTGTAAAGCTCAACTATGAGAGTGTTTGTAAGCCAAATTATCATAGAATCATAGAATCACATGGCTGGATGGGACTTGTAAGATCATCTAGTCCAACCGTCTTCCCACTACCATTGCTGCCAGAGCTACTAAACCAGATCTTGTAGCTCCTCATCAAGCCGCCTCTTGAACGCTGCCAGGGACGGCGACTCCACCACCTCCCTGGGCAGGCCATTCCAGTGCCTGACCACTCTTTGGGAGAAAAAGTTTTTCCTCACGTCCAACCTAAACCTCCTCTGGTACAACTTGTGGCCATTACCTCGGGTCCTGCTTGTTGCCTGGGAGAAGAGGCCAAACCCCTGCTCATCACAACCTGCCTTCAGGAAGCTATAGAGTGCAATGAGATCTCCCCTGAGCCTCCTCTTCTCCAGACTAAATAACCCCAACTCTCTCAGCCGCTCCTCATAAGACTTGTGCTCCAGACCCCTCACCAGCGTTGTTGCCCTTCTCTGGACACATTCCAGGGCTTCAGTTTGTCTGTCATTTACAACCTTTGGTATTAGGGGACGCCTAATTTCATCTTTCAGCAGGAGGAGGTGAAAGAAAGGCTTGGAGAAATTCTCACAAGTTATCTGATGCTCCATTCAGTCTCTTCTAGAGTCTTGGCTTCGGGTTTGCCCTTTGTTAGTTCATCTGCTGCATTGCCTTTGATTGTTTTTATTTCCTCCTGCTAATGTGTAAGCTCCCTATCCTTCTTCTAATACATTTCTTTTCTTTCTATTCTGTCATTTATTCTGTCCTTGTTGACCTTTTTCTATTACCTCCTTAATAATCCTTTTCTCTCCTTCAGCAGAAATTTATAGCCAAACATTGCTCTCTGTAAATACTCTGTATTTTATGCTGTAAGGTCATAGTACAGAATTATTCCACACGGTTCGTTCTGTCCTTGGACACTGACCTTCATGAGAATTTTTTTTTCTGTTGCTACCTGCTTTAGCTTCCTTAGGAATAGCATAAAGCAGTCTTAATGTTGACAAAGCACAAATATCTCTGTCCATTTTATCATCTGTGTCAGTTGTGAAAAGTTAGAAGACAATTTTAATGAATGTCAGCAAGCTCTGTTCTGGTCCTCTTACTGTGGAGGAATGAGGGTGTTAAGCAAAGGGGGGTATAAGGTGTGTGTGGGGCAGGGAGTTTCAGAGAGGTTGAAGTTGTGTAACCTGTGAACCTTGTCAAGCCCCAGCAGTATGTGGAAAGGGACGTTCTTTGCAAGATTCACCCGTCTGGTGACCAGTCCTATGTCCTCTAACATATGCAGTTTTTCACTTTACATCAGTTACTATAATTCAAGGACTAGTAATAAAAATAAGATCCTGGATATAAGTTATAGGAGACGTTCTAGGACTTTTAAAGTGTTCTTAGAGATCTTTCTACCAGTAGTCAGACTTGCCTTCAAAACCACTACATCTTGGCCCTCAAGGATAATAAACCACATATTTTTCACTCTTGGGTATATGTTTTCTGCTTCAAATGATTTATCATGGGTTTGTTTGTTTGTTTGATTTTTTTTTTTAAAAACCAGCTTTCTGCTCTGCAGAATGACTGCTTCATGCCTCACGGCTATTCTTGGCTATCAGGAAAGAATCTAGCTGGAATTAATCTGATTCCACTGACATCTTACTGACGGATGCATCAAAAGGGCTGGAAAAGATGTCATAATCTTTGGTTATGTAAATATCTGAATCAGGATTGCTGTGGGGCAAACTGCAGAGCAGATGATAATGTAGCCCTTTTATACTACATCAACAGTCATTTTGACAGGTGAGTTTGAATGGTAATATTTCATGAATAACATTTTGGGAGGGGGGAAGGAGGTGTTGTATGCAGTATGGAAACTTATCACCAAAATACATCTTGATATCAGTAAACTATGAGCATTTTTCAGCTTTCTTGAGCAATTTGTTAAGGAAAAGCCAGTCTCTTCTGTCATTGCTGCTTTTGTTTGTAGCCATTTCCATCGTCCCCTGCTGTTCAGGAATTGTACAAAAAGCAGAGAGAAAAGCAGCCTATGCAGCAAGTCCTCAACGCTGCCAATCCTCTTCATGGTAAAGGGTGTGAGGTTGTTCTCATGCTGCAATACTTGGAGAAGGGAACACTTGAAATATGTCCTCAGAAATATGTTAGGATTGAGTTTTAGTTTACTGCAAATAGGGAGTGATCTTACGTAGCTGGGGTCTTGGAGGGTAGAGCATGGTCAAGAGTAAGGGAAGCTTGTGGGATGATTCTGAGAGCATTCAACCACTGAATATTACCCTCAGAATAAGGCCCAAACCAGCAGAGATTTAAAACATTTGAAAGAAGCGCCATCCAGTCATCAGCAGTGTGATGATGCTGCTAAGTCACACTCCAATTTTAGGGATGTTTGCAGTGTAGGGTGGTGAGGAAGCATCTGTTTGTGGGCTCATTCCTGCTGCTGCGTGCTTCAGTGATGGTCCCAGACACACAGCACAGAAAATCCTTTCAGCTTGGTCTAACTGCCCGGCTTATTCCTCCTTGGTTACCGCTTCGTGGGTTTTCCTGTGACCGTGGGGTAGAATTGTGCTGTAGAAATCCTGAAAAGGGCATAGGAATCAAACCTGTTAGCTTTCTCATTCCTTCCAGACGTGCAGCGTGAATGCAAAAAGTGGCATAAATGGCCTTACTTGAGAGGTCTGAAATAATTGAAGCATATGTGAATCCTACTGCAGCAACTTAACCCAGAATTTCTATGAAATGTAGGAATGGGAGTAGCAGTTAAAGTTGTTTGTAATTGGAGCCAATTGAACCCTTTTGGTTTGCAAAATTGACCTGAGTAGTTGCAACCCTTTCTTTTCCTTTCTTCCCCTGATTATTTTTCAAGACTTCTAGGAAGAAAAATCTTATTATAGGAATTAATGTTTTGTCCTGCATTGTCAGAACTGAAGATGTGACAACAGGAAAACTAAACATTATAATCTGATCATCAGTTTATTATTTAGCGATAAGAAAAGTGATATTTTGCTCTAACATGAAATAGCACACTACATTTTTTGCCAAAAATGTAGTGATATATCGGCTTTAAAGATTACAGATCTTGTGAGGTACTGACTGTCTGAGAAGTAGTGCATCTTATTTGGGAGCTTGGAAAGGTTGATTTAGAAGTATCCTACAAGCAAAATACAGACCAGGTAACTAGGCTGGAACAGGGCCTGACCCAGGATGAGGAAGAGGACAAATGCTGTTAGTGTATCAGAAGGAATGTTGAGTTACCTGAAAAATGCTGGTGCAGTTCAGTAGCTTAATGTGGGATGTGGGGTCCTTCAGTGCTGAGCCCCTGCCTTTCGAAAGAAAAGCATTAGCCACAGTATGGTGCAGGTAGAAGCAGATTTGTAGAACAATGGTTGATGGTAAGGACCTGGTAGGAGTGGGGAGGAGTTTACATTAAACCACCTTTATTCTGGCTGTATGGATTGAATGCTCTTTAGTTGCTGAGTATGATTGGTATGGTGTTAGTCAGCAGTTTCTCTTCAGCATCTTCTGAAGGAGAATCTCCATTACAGTGCTGTAAGACCAAGTGTTACACAAACCCAAGTGTGCTCGGTGGGACAGCTGAGGGGTTTGCTTCCCAAGTGCACTGCTGATCCAAACTACAGTGCTAATGTAGACACCTTTCTTCTTCTAGAGATCATGCCATTCTGCAGTCCTGCCTGGGGAGTTGCATGGCAGCTTGGGACATGTCTGCCAGGGAGGTCTGTTTGCGCGGGGTTTTTTGGCGGTAGCTGAGCCATGCTTTCTCTTTAATTGAGTTGCCTCTAATGCTGATCATGAAACACTTACAAATAACAGCCTGGAAGGTCTTCCAGGTCTTCTGATTCTGCCATGGGGACTTAATGAATGATCAAGCATTTTAATAAGCAACTTGCAGCTGTGCATCTCCCATTTAAGCTGTTAATGCTAATTCTTATATCCAGGCTAGTTACAAAACTTGTTTTTACCCAGATGTTCTAGTGAGGTAAGTTCTTTTTATACTAGAATCTCAGCAGGAAAAAAAAGGACATTAGTATTCCCTTACGCTGAATTCAGAATCTACTGGAATGCATAATTTTCAACAAGAGTACCATTACTTTTTATTTTCACAGGTTATTTTATATAGCTCTTCAGGTCTCAAATTTGCTGAGAGGCAAAGGAAGTTAAACTTGCACTTTTGTATTTTATTTTTGCCATCCGTTCCTTTTAGTCCTTGATGCAGGTGACACCATGGGGACCTGCTGTACAAACCAGGATAAATGATGGCTATTTACAAATAACTGAAAGTGAGTGCTTACCTGTTTAGGAGATAAGTCACCTTGGATGCCATCTGTTGTTCTCCAAGGGATGTCTGCTATTTATTCCTAGAGCAACTGCATCTTGTTGATGATGTAAAGAGCCTCAGAGAGCTCTTTAAAATCATATCAATAAAGCTGCTTTTTTCTGAATCCGTAAAGCGTCAGAGAGGTCACTGTCCTGATAATACCTTCTGCCTTTTAGTGCTCATGTAGTCATCCTTTGAAACAACAAATGAGGTTGGCTACCTTGCAGGGAAACTAAAGGAATGTTTTAATTGAGATAGAATTGGAATTTTCCCCCTAATTTTTAAATAAAATTTTTCATTGATATATCAAAATAGTCCATGGGATATTTGGTAAAAAGATAAGAACTTCTCCCCTCGATGCACTTTTTGTTACTGCATTTCTACATACACATGTTTTGCTTGCAGGTCTAATGTTAATGCCCTCTAGCAGCAAGAACATGCAGAGAAGATGTCAAATCTCTTGCTGCCAAATAATAATGGAGATTTTCTTTAGCTCAGGAGAGGAGTCTTTGAGGATCTGAACGTTTTCTCTTAAGTCAGACCTGGGGCAGATTTCAGAAAGAGGGGCTGCATCTGACACCACAGTTGTGTTACTTTTAGATGTCAGTGTATATCCCACCTCTGTAATGAGGAGTTCCCTGAGGGAATCTGAACCCATGCATCACTCCACATTTGAACGAATATAGTGTTTTACAGAAGCCTGAGTTTTATAAAAACCTTCCTCTTTCTGCCACTTTCTTTCTGTGAGAAAAGACAAGACCTCCTGCAAACCCTCCGCCCTCTCTATCTTCTGGTTCATAGGCCAAGACGGTGAGTGTCAGTGGTGTGTCACATCACTGGTGAAGTAATGATAATGTGAAAAAACTTTAAAATGTTGTGACTGTCAGGCTTTGTGCTCAGATCTCTTCAGCTGGCATCTAAGCTGAAATCTGAACACTGTGTTCCACCAATATAGCTACAGTGTTCCTGTAAGCATTAATAAGACGTTCCCAATACGCATTTTGATGTCAGCTTGGATTTTTGTTTTTACAAGACCATAGCCTACTTGTTTGTGTGAGGTTTTTTTTTTGTTTGTTTTGTTTTGGTGGGCTTTCTGATGTGATTTTTTTTTTATTTATTTATTTAATTTTTGTAAGTTTTTTGATAGAAACCTGTCTAGGCTGAACTGCTGTCTTGTTTGCTGCAAAAAGCAAACCCCTCTTTTAATTATTAGGTGCCTGGTCTATTCCTTTGAATCAAACCAATTGATAAAAGGTGGATATATTGCAATAGGTATAATAAAGAGCCAAAGGTTTTATTTTTAGACAAGGAAGATGATCTGGAGGAAGTATTTTCAACACCAAAGTACTGGCCTCTGTGTTGTGTGCAGAAACGGAGGCCATGAGAATGAGAGGGCAGAAAGAGGATTCTGCCTACTTGGCCAAGGCCTGGATCCTTAAGAATCTCTTCCCTACTTACCAGCACTCTTCATTTCAGCACCTCGAGGAAGTGCCCGGTGTGGCAGCCTTTGCTTTCTGGCAGCTTTCCTCCAGGCGCGATGTTGCAGGCGATGGTAAGCAGCTGGAGCACATGGAGGAACCCAGCTCTCTGGGACTCCATGCAAGGCTTTGAGGAAAAGGAGCAGGGACAGGCAAGTACATTACATGGGGCCATCCATTCTTGCCTGAGGTACATGGATGTTGTAGCTGAAGAGAAAAGGTCTGAAGTACCAGAGATGGGCAGAGGGAAGAGGAAAGGAGTTCAGTTGCTTTGCAGAGGTCTGGGGAAGGCCTCTCCACAGTCATAGACTGTGTGGACTAGTAACTTGCCTCTGCTTAATAAGGCCGTGTAGTTTACACGTTCTATAAATTCTTCTGTTTAAGTAGTCATTGTTTTTTAGCAGAGGGTCCAGAGTTTGGATTCCTGTAGGGCTTTTCTTTTAGAAGGGGAAAAGAGTTACTGAATCCTCTCTGTATGAAATCTTGCTTGTTTACAAAGAAAGGCAAAAAGATGTAGGTCTGACATGGCAGGGTTGAAAGCTCTCTTCTTTTTTTTTTCAGGATGTTTTTAGCCATCTCCTGTTTTATTTGGGGCCGTCTTTTTGGGCCTGCTTCAGTTTGGCTAGCTTCCTTCCTTGCTGCTCTTCTCTGCCAGCTTGCTTTCACATAAAACCTTCTGAGAGGACAAGTGCTGTGTGAGCCTGGGTGTGTTCTGCCTGTTTGGGCGGAGATCCTGCTTTAGTTAACAGCTTCTCTGAAGAAGCTTAATGAAGGTAAATGAGTAGTAGCAAATCTACTCCTCTCTTTCAGTTCCAAGCTGCAGTCATTTAAATCTGTATTCAAGTATGTCTTAGCCACACTGATATTGGTAATATTGTCACTTCCACTTATTTAACTTAGCTGGTATTTTGTATTTGTAATTGTAATATTTTTGGGTGGTTTTGCACTGACCATGTGGTGAAAGATTTCATTTGCTGGAGGAACTGAAAAGAACTTAGTGGATCTGCTGGTTGTACAAAACTGCCTTGGACTCTCAATTTCTGCAGGAGCTAGCTCCCTAAATTACAAGCGTCTGAAAATACTGTTTGGATTGTTTTTACGTATTTAAGCAACCACTATCACAATTAAAGGAAGAAACTAAAATCCTAATTGACTTTGGAATGTATCCTCAGTCAGTTCTTGTCAATTTATCAACATCTACATGGGGTATAAAATCACTGCTAAGTACTGTATATCCGACCAAGTACAGGCTTTATTTTAATGAACTCTAGTGCCTGAAAAATGAACAGTCGATTAATATATATTCAGCTCTTTCCTGTTTAAATTAAAATTGTTAAGCCACTGGGAATAAAACCTGGATATTTACATAGGCAATTATAAGATTGAAAAGGTTTTAACACTTCCAGGGACTGTATGGAATTTGTAATGATTTGTTTCTTTAATCTACTTACTGTATCTTTTTCCTTCTCCCCTCCTAGTAGCAATTGTGACTAATTACTTGCGCAGAATGATCAGTGAGCAAATTAATCTTCTCCAAACAGTATCTAAAGTCATTTTATCATCGCCTTATTGAAGCTGTTAGAGCAAAAGCTTGTTGGGGAAACATGGGGTGAAAGGATATAGTTGTGCTTGGCCTTTCCTTTGGGCCGTCTAATGGTAAAAAAGGGGAACGGACATCATTGTATCGCCAGGGTGCCAGGGTCTGCCGGGTCTGGCTTGCACCCCCACCCTTGCTGCTCTGCAGGGGTGGGAGCTGCAGCAGAGATGGGTTGGACCTGGTTCCTAGTGTTTTCCAGGTGTTCATCCTCTGACAGATTTCATCCCAGAAACCACACTAGTGTTTGAGAGCAAGAGAAACCTCTTTTCCTGCTGCTGTGCCTGACGCTGAACAGGGAGAATGTGGGATATTTTGGAATCTTCTGTCTTTATCTCTTCCTAATTTGTGTGCAAGTCTTAAGAGATGAAATGTCTGCCTTTCACCTGTTTCCATTTTCAGCCTGAGATGAGGCACTGCCATGTTTCATTGCAACAGCCAGCAACTAAAGAGTAACTGGAGTTTCCATTCTGGGCTGATCTAAAATGCTTCAGTCCACTCATTTTTGACTGCTGAGCATCCTTTGAAAAATTATTTGAGTAAATTGTTCAGCTATTGGGGGAAAAAGTTCTCACAAGCTTCAGCTACGCTAAAGCTCTCACTGCAGGCCGTATGATGCTGTGTTTCCCTAGTTTGGTTTCAGCTTCCCTCGTTTTGCCTTCACTTTTTTGCATATATTGACTCCGTAGAGCAGTTTGTCCAAGTGTGCTTTGCATTTATGAGCACTTTGGCACTGTTTATTCCTTTCCATAAAGTATATTGATATTGACTGAACAGGTGTTGATAAGCATTTAGTGGAGTAAATAAAACAGATAGAACAGTAATATTAGGAAGTATTTTGTTTCTTACCTTTTAAAAATGTACATCGATATTTCAGCAGAGAATGGATACTGGGGCAGCTTGCAGTTTGTTTTTGGGGAGGAGTTGGAAAAAAGAAGATTTTTGGTCATTCAGAGGAATACTGGATATCTAGATAACCCATGTTGCAACCAGAATATGCAAAAGTTTACTGTTACCTAAAATGCAAATTTACCAGATGCGTTTATGCTCTTTTTATTTTTTTTTCGGTCTCTAACTTTTCAAGGAAGAGTTACCCAAGAAAAATCTCATGAGTCTTGTAAATAAAAAGATGAAATTGAATTCAGGTTTCCTTTAGCAAAGCAGAGAAAATGGCATTGCCATTTTTTATCTTCAGTCAGCATTGACGTGATCTCATGCTAAATACGAGTCAGACATCTCCAGGTCGTACTCTCATTAACTGGAAGGAAGGTCATTCTGGGTAGCACATTCCAGTGCATGAGCAGCCATCAGAGACACAAGAGATTTAATGTCTCTAGGATATGTCTCATTAAGTTGTTTTGTTTCAAACTTAGATTGTAATCAGGTATTGACCTTTACAATAAGAGAAATAGCCCCACTGACGGTAGGGACAGAAAGAAATCTCGTCTTGCAGTGCAGCAGTTGGACAGTTTATTTGTGTAGTTGATACTGTACAAGTCAATAAATGAATCCTGCTATTAAAGGACAAAATCAATAAGAGAATTTATTAGATAAAATTTAGATCTTAATAGATGGTAATATTCTTTGGTAATTAATAAGTGTTGCATATATTGCCCCTCTTGAGGAGAATACTTCTGGAATGATTTATGACTTGCTCCTGTTCCCATAGATCAGTGAAAGTTTTGCACTAAGACTCTGGAGCAGGCTCTTAACCGTGCCTTGCTGTAGAGAAGCCTCTTTTCAGGCAAAGAAGCTTTCAACTTGTCATGATTTCCCTTATCTGTGTTTTTTTTTTTTATTTGGTGTAATCTCAAGGTTATTTTTAAGTTGTTTATTTGTACTAAATCTGCTGTATTAAAATTTTTATCTGAGTTTTGTCCTTAAATGGAGGGCGTGA
This sequence comes from Tetrax tetrax, assembly GCA_009806455.1. Lineage (NCBI taxonomy): Eukaryota > Metazoa > Chordata > Aves > Otidiformes > Otididae > Tetrax > Tetrax tetrax. The sequence goes on along the minus strand of WHYT01017266.1, from coordinate 418,404 downwards.
CACTTCATATCTGTGCTGTTGATTTGAATTTGATTTGGATTAGCATGACTCCTAATGTTTGTTAGCTTATCCATCAGTAATATATTATTTCTAGTTATTTTGATATGTAAAATGTCAACTCAGCTAATAAAAATACGTAATATCATAGGTTTTAGAGTGAAGTTGATCAGTGGCTGCTGTATCTAACATTCCTTTCCAGATAGTGTATTCTGTATTGCAACACTAGTCCTTTAATCTTTAAGTAGTCACCTTGAACAGTTGATGTGAATTTTGGGGAAAATTCAAGAGATGCTTTGTTACCTGCTGTTTAAATAAATGTTGAAGACTTGGCTTACTAGTGCTGCTGCTTTTCAGCAGTTGTAAATGCACTTTCAAATAACTGAGCACAATCCCTCGGAATACTTATAATAAAACCAGATGGAAAGGCAAAGCCAAATATACTACACTTCTGATATGGTTTTAGTTCATGTAAGGGATTTCCCTTTAGGTTAAAACACTAAGGAGAGAGGTATCTTTGCCTTCCTATCAGTGATGTGTTCTTAACTCCTCCTGACTTCACAGACTGTCCCTAGGTCTGGTACTTTAAGTTTTGAGGAAGAAGGTTCTGCATTCATGAACTTCGTTAACCATGATGTCCCCGAGAGAAGACCTTCAGCCGCCTTCTTTCCAAATCCTAGCCTTTAATTATACTTATTAAAGGTAGGAATTAAAAGTATGTCTCAAGCAGAGTAAGGCTTTTCTGGAAACACATATTTGTAAGTGGCATTCAGTGTGGCCGACAGTAAATGACTTCCTGTGTTAAACTACTTAAAATGTAAAAATTGTGAGACATGGTTGTAGAAACCTTAAGTGACAGCCTTCCCAGGCTATCTACAAACAAGTTAAGCGTTTGTATTTCTCCCTCACATTTGGATGCACGTTCTCTGTCCTGTCACATGCATAACTGTTTAGGTGCTTTGCTAGCTGGCACAATATGCAAATAATTCTAAAATAGTCAAACATCACTAGTATTTTGAGAAACCTAATCTGTATCTTGCACACAATTTTGTGTTCCTAAATGTAATTTTTTTTTTTCTTTCCCTTAGGATCTCGTTCTTTCTCTTTAGAGGTTGATTTTGCTGTATTCGGGGTTCTGATTTATGGAGAGACCATTTTGTGTAATTCTCGCATTACAAAGAGATCCTGAAACGAGTAGAGACGAAATGCCAGCTTTTAAGATTATTTTTTCGCAGTGACAGACTGATGTTTTTAAAAAAACACCTTCAGCATAAATTAGCATAAGTATGTATATCAGAGGGGATACTTTTGGGATAAAAATTTTGGAAACATTTTTGGTTTTGCGTAACCCAGATGTAGCTCCTTCTTCATGCACACACTTGTAACAAAATTGCTTCTATAGCTTTTCCTAGGTTTATATTGAATATTAATATGCTCTCCATTAGGAGAGCACTGGTTTTGAACCAGTTGAGAATAAAAGCCTTGTTTCTGAGGAAAGCGCTTAGGTGTTGCATGGTGTTTTTTAACATCATGTGCACTATCATTAAATATTGTCTCCTTGATTTTTTTTTTTTTTTATATTAACATTTTAGTAGCATTGTATAACTAGTTGATTTGATGATAACCACTAATATTGATTGGAGAAACCACCTACAGTTTCCTCTTCTCTCTTCTTTAGCATCAATTACTGGCTTTGGAATTAAGATGAGTTGTCAGAAAAGCTCTTCTGTCTTGAGCAGTGAATTATATCACAGCAGGGTTGTACTTCAGAGAAACAAAAACATGGAGGGACAAAGTCTCATTGTTTTTGCTGTTGGTCCATAGGTCAATTCTCAGAGGAACTTTTTTCTTGAGAAATTTAGTTTATTCTGACTGTTCAAAATGCCTGATAGCAGCTTTTTCAGATATTTAAGGGAAAAAGTGGCATTTTCTCCTTTTTTTTTTTTTTTTTTTTTTTTTTTTTTTTTTTTTTTTTTTTTTTTT
>WHYT01017266.1:320257-404102 GCA_009806455.1 Tetrax tetrax | reverse complement strand
TTTTTTTTTTTTTTTTTTTTTTTTTTTTTTTTTTTTTTTTTTTTTTTTTTTTTTTGTCCCCACATGGAGATCAATGTTAAAAGTGGCTGAATAATGTGTTCTTATAACCTCAGATCTTGCGGTCTGTAGGCAAAGGAATATTTACTTTCAGAGTCTCATCTTGCTATCATTTATTGTCCCAGCACTGGAGCTGTTTTGCTTTTGTTTGGACAATCTGATGTGATGTAATCTATTCTGTCTTCTTATATTGAGATTAACAAGCCATATACCTTCAGGCACAGGCCAGATCTACAGCGGCAGAGCACAAATGAACTTGAGCACGAGGTCAATCAACTGCGCAGAATACATCACACACTTTTTCCAAGGCTCATGCTGTGTCTGTAATTGCCCCTTGTTCTGTCATTAGAGCTCCCCTCCAAGTCATTATTTTGAGTCCACAGAGCTGCAGGGAACAGTCAGCCTGATGGTTAGTATAGTGTTGAATAGATAATACAAATATCCCCCAGCACAGAAATAGAAGGAGCAGGTATTTAGATTAAACCTAATAAAATGTGTGGCTGTTAATCCCTTTTTGATTCTAAATTAAAACAGTAGTTACAAAAACCTTCAGTAAGACTGCTTATGCACTTGGCCTCTTGAAATGGAGACTTTGTTTACTGACAGGGTTTCACAAAAAAGAAGTGGGAACTGGGCAGCAATTGTGCTATGAGATTATGAACACCTCAAGACTTAAGCCACAAAACTGCAATCTTTGGAAGTACTGGTCTGTGTTTTTCCTAAGTCTTAAAATTCTAAGTTAGCTGAATACATTAATTAGAAAAGAAGTCTTAGTGTTGTCCAGTGTAACAGATGACAAAAGTTCATTCATCTCTGAACCCAACCCAGTTTTAACCTGTGGCATTTAAGCATTGTGTGGTGTGGCTAGCTGCTGTTACGATTGTTCTTACTCTGCTGGGGTATCTGTAGAGCACTTGGCCAGCACTGGCTAGCTAGCGCTCCCAGGTAGTTCCTCACTTAGGGTCCTCCTTCAGGCTTCCTCAGTTAAGAACCTTCCCACTAGTACATCCCAGCGCGTGCACTCAGACTCCCAGGCCTTGCTGTCCAGACTGTCTGTGCAGCTGAACGTACCTGTTGGGTGAGTGTGTGCATAGGCAGCCTACAGCCAGCCTGTGACCTGCTTGGGGGCTGTACCGCACGTGTGCGTGCAGGTCCTGGACAGGAGATCAGTGATGCTGATCTCCTGCACAAGGTGCACACAGGTGCGAATTTGGATTTTAAGTCTAAATGCAAAGCAGTTATTGATGAGTGAGAGAAAGAAGACAGATGGGCAAAGTACTCCAAAGCAGCCAAGCAATTTCAGAACTCAAGAGAATGGTGTGCGAAATGTACATTTTATTCAAGAACCTGATTCCCTTGTATTCTTGTTACAGTCAGCAGAGAGTTTCCTTCATGGAGCTCTTCACAGAATATGAAGTAATAGTCCGTCTTCCTCTGTTGACTATGGAAGAGGATCAGGGAATATGAAGTTCCCACAGTTAAAGCCAGGCTGTGAAAGTCTCCGGTTCATTTTCAAAAGTAATGTAAAGACTAAAACCAGAGACTGTTCATTACAGATGTTGTGGTACTTCAGAAGTTCAGACAAGTTAGAGATAAGAGTTGAAGGTTTCTGGGTAAGTGAAGAAGAGAGACATGTGATGAACAGATCCTTACAGGTGCAGGTCCATACATGTTCCTTAACATAGAAGATAGATTCACAGTGAACACCAAATATCCATCAGAAACTCAGCCCCAGAAAAATTTGAATAGGAGCTGTAGACCTCTTGAAAAAATGTTAGTCCCCAAAGTTCACTTCTGCAAAAATGGCAACAAGTGATTTAATTCTTACTGTTGTAATGGTAAAAATGAGCATTATTTGAAATACACAAAAGCAGGCCACAAGTTTTTTAGACTAAAAATAATAACATGGATTTGTTGGTACTGCGGAACTTCCTATTCTCTTTACAATCGTACCCCTAACAAATGGGTAGATAACTGTGACACAGCCAATTTTATAGAGGGAAGCTATCTTACTTCTCCACATAATAAATTCAGTTTTTCAGTGTTCTACAGGAAATTATAGGCTAACCAAATCCCAACTGAAATACTGAAGCCCAAAATGGCACTTAAGCCATTCTTCCAGTGATTTCTTTGAGCACAGGAGAAAAAAAGGTTTCATCGGAAGACCTCATTTCTCTTGTGCATTTGCAGCAATAGATGCAGCTGATTTGCATCCAGTTAAAAGCAGAATTATGTTTATTGAGATTACAGTCTGTAAAGTTGATGATCCTTTCTACAAAGATCTTGATTTCAGGAGGATCTACAGAAGGCATGGAGGAAAACCAACACTCAGATTTTAAATAGAGCCTTAAAATGAAAGAAGATCTGGTTTAGGTGCAAATTGATGATGACTTTTTTCAGGTTGTTATTTCTGAACAGTATTACTGCATACATGTGAAAGCCCACTGAAAAAGAAAAGGTACGACTGGTTGTCTCCTGAGGTCACCCTTTAGATGGAACAACTGTCAGTTATCACAAGGTCATCTGGACTGAGATCAAACTGAAAAGTTCAAAAATGGTGACTCATGTCTGCCAAAAATATGAAATTATTTTAAAACCTTGATATTTAATCAACAAACACATTCACTAGTTTCTCTTGATTTGTTTCTGAAGGTGTGAATTCACAGTCCATGTTTGCCACTTTCTCTTTTATCCAATGTATAGGATAGGAGCATCAAAATAAACAGGGCAAGTATTTTATATGTATATGAAGGAGTTGAGAGTGATACTGGAATCATGGTACTTAAAGTACAAAGGTTTCAGAATATCCTGACATGTGGATATTTGTAAACGAGTATTTATGTGTAGTATGTATATGTATAACACTGACTTCTCATAGTACACATTCAGCAAATGTTGCTGCATCTTCATGCTTTAAAAAAAAACCCACTCATACCCTGGTAAGTTCCTATGTCTGGTCTCAAAGTAAGCTAAGCTCCTGGCAGGTTATTTCAGACTGGTAGCTGAATAGCAATGCTAATCTTGCACAATTTATAGAATTCTGTAATTATTACAACTTATATATAAAAAATTCATGAGGTGAAATTGAAGTTTTCTCTAATGTTTTAGGTATTTTTGCCACCATAGTGTATGATAAAATCATGCTTGACTGGGACAGGAAAAAGAAATAAAAACCCCAGGCATACAGTGTTTCTACTGCTTGCTCTGAAGAGTCTTTATTCATAAATGTATCAACTTTACTTGAAGAGTTTGGCAATCCAGGGTTAGGATGAAATTTTTCATAAAAATTTTTGAATTGTGATGAGAACTTAATTAAATGTCTCCCAGAAAACCATAGAAATATAGTTCTATTTTAGGGCTATGTCCATTTTTAATGACTTACTGTTGCAAATGCTCTGTGTGACTTCTTGCACCCACTGGGCCGTTATACCATGGACCTCTTAGGATGATTGTCAGGAGATGGGTGAGCCTATCCTTGCATATCAATCCGTATTTCAGAAATAGAACCCATTAACATTATGAAGTATAATAAATGACAACAGGAGCCTAAAATATTTCTTAATTCTTGTTTCTGAACTCTTTTAGTTTAGACACCCTGTGCACAGATTTCTGAAACTTGGCTCTTGTACAGGAATTCTCTACTATAGAAATTCTATGGAAAGCATCCTCTATAAAATGCAGTAACAGAATTAGGACCCGTTTTCAGCTAAGTTTCACGATCTGTTGTTCATATTATTCTCTTATTTTACATCATGGCAGTAAGTTGTATGAAATGATTACGCTATGTTGTAGTCTTCATGGATTTACTTTATTGTCTTCTTAAATATGCTAGGCTGGTCAGCATGCACTTCGTATCATAGCTTTGTTTAGAAATACAGCAAATGCTGATGTGGACAAGCTGTTTAGTCAGTGCACAGACTGCTAGAAAGGGTCTAATTACTACCTCATACCACTGTAAATTACAAATTGGCTGCATAGCCAAGACAGGAGAGATTTTGCATTCATGTAGTCTCGTTCCAGAGATTATTAGAAGGCTGGCAAGCTCATATTAAATTAACATACAGTTGAGCAGCTCAAGCTGTGGATACTGAAGCTGGAATTGATTTTCCAGCTTGCAGTACTGAGATTCAGGTACCTGACTTGCGTTGTAAACAAGATTTAAATCCCTGTTTTGAGTTCCATTTTGGATTCTTGCAATTTGGTTCCCCCAGGTATGACCACCATGCTAAGCAAATTTAAGTTGAGGCAGAGCTGGCGTCCTAGCCTTTGACAGAATTAACTGCTGAGAGATCGTTTGTCTGGTGCTCACTACTTGCACCTTGGTTTCCTGGTAATCCATAATATGTTGGATCAGAGTCAAGATTTCAGCCTAATGTTTGAAGGACACAAGTGGAATTGAATGAAAAACCCCATGTATGTGTCTTATCTTACAACACTGTTTCCCTTAGAATTCGTGAAGTGGCCAACCTCAGGAGAGAATGTGTGGGTGAAATTTGTAAGCTCATGGGACAATAGAAGACTGACCACAAACATCAAAATGGTTGAGATGACTTCAGAACTGTCTTCCTTCACATTAGTTTCTGCTGCTGCCTCTGAAGACAACAGACAAGGCAAAGGAAGTAAAAGACAAGATGAAGAGAAGGGATGGTAGGAATTAAAAGAGAAGATGAGAATGGATATAAAGCACAGCATAGCCTATATGAAAACTAGCACAGTGACATTTTGTGACTTTGCTGCTAATATTTTGAGATGCAGTGGGTTAATGAGTGACAGGCTATGCTTCTGGAAGAAAAGAAAAAGGAGGTTCTTAGACTTGAGTTTTTCATGATCAATTGAATTTAAAAGACAGTGTGTTTCTGGGAAGGCTACAAAAGGTGTTTTTATATGTGCATTTTGGATATCTCTTTTGCCTGGCTGGCTCTCCAGACATAAAGCTGCGTATTTCGATATGTAAGTGAAATCTTCTCTGTGTCACGTTATTATTTTTTTTTTTTTAAAGAGAGATTGAATAGTGCACATGTCCAGAACTGAGAATCCTCTGCATTTTCTTTCAAGCCTTTGTGTACATGATGAGCTAGAATAACCTCCCTGAACTGAATTATCCTTCCATACTATGGTTCAGTGAATATCATTATATTTCAGCACAGCTTGAGTGATTTTTAATGCCAAAAACATCAGCAAGAAATACAAATGTTACAAAAATATTGAAACAATACCATAAAAAAACCTCAGGATCATAAATACTTTACTTTGCAAGGTCTGGAAGGTCAACATAGCTATAGTGTGGAAAATTAAAATGCTCTCCGTGTGAATGCCTTTGGAAAAAAAAAAACAAAACAGACAGTGCTTTACCCTAGAAATACAGAATTCCTTTCTGAAGCCGATTAACAACAAGAACTATTTTCCTGGTAGTTGGAACTGATGAAGTTAATTCATCCATGATTGTTTTGTGCTTGTCGCTCGCATGTTCTTAAATACGATGATACAATTAAAGCAGGCTTAGAGAAGGTAGAAAATCAGTGACAGTTTTCATGCAAGTGATGCATTGCAACTTGTAACACACGTCAACCCAAGATTTTGGAAGAATGAAATAAAACATTTACAGGCATGAACTGATGTTTCTGACAGCTTTGAGTTTGGGAGCCATTCCCTTTGCAGCCAGGTGCCCTGCCGGTGCTCAGCCAGCCTGTCAGAACGCACATGGGCACAGGGACGGGGAGAGGAAAGGCAACGGAGAAGTTGTACTGCGTGTTGCAGATTGCTGTGGTGGGATTGAACAGTTAGTATTTTACTTCTGCAATTGCAAACTTGCCTCTGTCCATTAACATTGAATCAGCAGTCGTCTCCCTTAGAGATCTTGCTCACTTTTGGTTTTCTGGTACTTACCTGTGCGTTCACATGGTACCTTGGTGTTGAAACTGCCTGCGTCTGCTGGCTTGTATTTCTCCATGTATGTTAGGATTTGTCAGTGACTTCTGGATAGGGTGGTTTCTACTTGTTGTCTGCTATGTTCTTGCCAGCCTCTGTGAATGTTTCACTCCTGTATGGGTCTTAATTTTAATTGAAGGGAGGAACCTGTGAGAGATAGAAGGAAATTTTTGTCTTAATGTGTTACTGTTAATTTAAATTTATATTGCTAGCAGCATCTCCCATGGATGATGAAAATATGGGTAAAATGGAATCAAGTGGTGTTGCTAATGTGAACTTTATGATGATGAAATGAGCATTAAAATGTTTGATAGGTTTTTTTGTCATCTCTGGTGGAATGGTTGTCATATTAAATCTGATTTTTTTTATTCCATTTTCAAAAGCTCTAACTCTGCCTATTGATGAAATTCCTGTTTAGCAGGAACGCGAAATGAATTAGTCAGTAACTGACCTATTGAGCCTGTTTTGTGGAAACATGACATACAGGATGACAATATCAATCTGAGAAACAGTGTGCGGTGAAAACACAACCATATAATAAACATTGTTAGCACCTTATTGTTCCTCCCATTTTTAATAACTCCCCTGCAATTTTTATGATCTCCGTTTTCAATATTTTCCAGCTCCTGACAACATAGAGTGCTCTATTTTCAAAGAACACAATCTTACAGTGTCTTAAAAATTTCCATCCAACGTGTTTTCTGCCTGGACGTCCTAAGGGAGAGCTATGAGAAGGATTTGGGAACAAGCCTCTCATTACCTTCATTTTGTATCTTGGAACAGCAGGTAAGTAAACTGTTAAGCTTCTTTCAGGAAACAGAAAACTTTAGTTGTAGAACCATAAAAACCAACAGATTTATTTTAACTTAAGATTTTATTCTGAAGGAATAATTTTAATTACACGTTGCTTTCATTCAGTCTTTTACTTGGTTCTTCATGTGCAAGCTCTGATTTCCCTGCAGTAGTGTTTCAGCAGTTCTATGCAGTAACGTTCGCAGTGATGTGGATGACAAGGCAAGGTTTGATCTGCCCTGAGGCTACTGCAGATGAGACGATGCAGCCATCGTCTCATTCTCCACGCTGACCTATGTAAAAGCTGATACCAGGATGATGGAATGGGAGCAGTGGTGGCTTATGTGTGTGCTGTGCTGCTGGTGTAGTAGAGGCACATACCGGGGATTTTGCAATAAGAAGCTTCAATAACTTGCTTGCACGTCATTCTTCACCCTAGTTTAAGCATAATTAGCATTTTTTTTCCAATCCTACATTATAGCAACAAACACCAAAAGATACCAGTTTTGGCTAAAAATTGCTATAAACCATACTTCCTGAATTTGACTGAAGCCTGAACCAGAACTAGAAGGCTGTCCTGCCTTTGTACAGAAGCAGATTTGATTTTAAAATGGTGTGCAGGGGCTGAACCATTTCCCAAAAAGATTTTTTTCCCTTTGTGTTGCCTGGAAAATGTAAGGCAGTTTCTCCATGAGTAGGAACTACATTAAAGGGAATTTGAAATGAAAGAAGTCTTTATTGCCTCAGAAATATCTTTTTTTTTTTTTGCCTTAACCTTCCTGTAGTAGCACATTTTGCAAACATTAAGAACCTTCCTGGCCTTTTAAACTAAGAACTGTAGGCAAACAGCTGATACTGTAAAATGAGTTGGAGATCAACTTTGTACATGGTTGCTTTTATTCTATATAATTATGCTATCAGCAGGAATAACATTTAGTACCACTGGAAGTGTAAAAAGTCAAAGATGCTGTCTCAGCACGTAAGCTGCACATGCTACAGAAGGCTGCACACTCACTCTCAAGGGTAGCCCCTCTGGCAGGACAGACAGCCATCTTTAGACCAAGTCAGCTGGCTCAGAAATTCTTGCAATTTATGAGGTTATTCTTCCAGGGGAAGTTAGGTACTAATTTTTCTCTGTTTTGCTCAGATAAAAATTATGTCTCTGATTTGCAAAAGAGATCTGTTGGTCATTTCCAAGAATGCCATGACAACTGTTCAGGTTGTAGTAACTGCCTTTTAACAGAATTTACTTTCTCTCCTCTTGGTCTCTTATTAGAGAATTTGTTGCTTAGCAGCTGTATGGTGAAATTATCACACCAGCTGGTACATGTTTCTTTGTACCATATAAAATTCATTATCAGCTTTTTAGATCTTGGAAGGACACAAGCAATTACTTTGCATTTCAACCTTATGAAACCTGATAAGTAAATCATTAGGGAAATCCTGCATTTTTTTTAAATCCCATCTGAAGTTGACATGCATAATTATTTTAAAATGCCATGATATTTATGAAAATAAAAGCTTTACACAGACAACAGCGATTTTAATTTTCTTGGCTTAAGACACAACACACGCTCAGAGGAGTTGAAAGCCATTGACTGCTGGTCATTACTAATTTAATAAGCAGCCCTCACAGTTCTTGCAGATACAAAGGAATCTGACTTTACGTGTGTAGTATGCAGTGTGCAGAAAATACTTAGTGCTGTTCTCTTTGAAACCTAGAGGACAGTTATTAAAATTGTATGGTTCAAATTAAAAATTAAGATTAAAACACAAGATCAAAAGAATCAATTTTTCCCCTCAATGCTATTAGGAATAAGACTTTTGGAATAGAGGGGCTCAGTGTCTTAAATGTCATGTTCTCCTCCTCCAGGACTAAGATTAGGACTAATCACAGCTGATTACAGCAACGTAACTTTCTGTAATTTTTATTTATTTATTTATTTATTAGGAAAGGAACAAGTTTTTATTACTGTTTAATGTATTATACTATTGTAGAGTCATGAAGTAGTAAGTGCTGCTTGGGAACCAGTGTGACAATTTTTGAAGAAGCAGTTAGTTTCATGGGCAGAAGGGAAATCCGTGGCTGTGGAACTGTTAAAATGAGTTGGAGGATGCCAGAGGATTTGGTTCTTTGTCAAAGGAAAGAGGAGCAAGGGGAGGCTCATGCAGTAGCTCAATGTGATTAATAGCTATCAGAGTGCCCATTTTTCTAAGGTTCCGTGCCATTAATATGTCTCCCAGTGTCAAATCTGGTTGCCATTTCTCTTGTAAGACACTTTAATAATAAACTGCAAAATCAATGACACACAGAAGCAACCTTATAAGGAGAAAGTGCCCAGCTATATCTTAACTTGAAACACAAAGTCACAAATCTGCTTTCTGGTTTATGGATTGATTTTCTGAAAGTTTACCATGGGGCTGTGCTCTCCGTGCAGCTCAGCTGTAAGAACCGGGTTTTGCTGCTCCTGAACAGCTCTTTGTCACTGGGAGGCACAGTGAAGTCGTAACCAGTTCTGTGATACAGATCACAAGGGCGGCAGTAGAGTGTTGCTTAATTTCATCGTGGATGTAACACAGACCTTGTCAAGGTCACTAGGAGTGCTGCTGTTGACTTGAGTGGAATTTGGGTGAGTCCTCATAGGCCCAGCTCTCACGAGAGGCTGGTGGAACAGTCCATGTCTGACACTGAGCACTGGGTTGTGTGTAACTTCCACAGCTCTGCCCTGGGCTGGTGAACAGACTAAACCCAGAATGTGCTCAGGAGATCTCTCAATCTTTAATAAATTAAGTGTATGTGCATACACCCATCATGACTGTTTTGTCATGCAAAATGTACCTTATTCCTGGAAGTTCACAAACACTAGCTCATTAGCAAAACAAAACTCCACCAAGATCTACCATCTGATCACTAGTAATTAATCTATCTCAATGAATGGATTAAATCCATTAGTTTAATTTTTATGCAAAATGTGGATGTACCTCTTGTTTTCTCCCAGGACTTTAGGGCTGAACTGTGACAGCTATAATTCCAGGATATTTTTTAAAACTAGAGGAGCTATGGGATTGATATCATGTAAAGGAAAATAGTTTTCACGGAACGGATGACAGAATTAAGCCTTTATCTTGTCTTTATAAATCTTTAAATCCTAAAGCAATAGAAAAAATATTTAAGCTCCTGTTATTTCATTGAAGAGCTTAAGACAACTGGATGGCCAGCATAGCATTAATTGAACAAATGCAGAACTGGATTACTCCAAATGTGTTGAGAACTGCAGAATAAAGGACATTATCAAGGGTCAGTGGCAAATTCCCCTTACTGACAAGCATTTGTTGTAACAGTGAAAGAGAAGCACTGCATGAAAACCATAAGCTACAAAATTCATTAAGAAAGATCCTTTTAAAATGAGGCCTGGGAGACTCTCTTGTCGCAGAAGCCAAAGCATAGCCATCTGTGGTTATCGGTTTTTGAGACTTGTGTGTCATTGAAGTTAAGTTGGTGAAGAGGCTGACTATACCAAAGTAGAGAGAGGAAAAAATAAGGTGTTTTTTTTTTATACAAGGAAAGGAAAAGTTGACTGAGATGAATAAAAGAAGAGGAGCTGAGAGAACAGGTATGAAAGAAAAAAACATTGTTACCTCTATAAACGGGAAAGCAAGGATTGACTAGAGTAAAGAGATCAATTTCTGGGGACCAGATCAATATATTTACACCTCATATGGGTTCTCTTCCTGTGAATATAAGAGTAGGCTTGCCATTCCTTTCTGGAGGAGGACAAAGATGCAATGCGTCTTTCACAATATCTAGAAAACAGGATACTTCTTACCTGGACAGAAGGACAAGTGAAGCAGCTGTGATAGAATGATTTCTTTATTATCATTGAGAGGACGCACATCAGGTGGTTTAAGTGCCATGTGGAAAATAAACCACAGTATCTGGTTTGCCATCCTTTTAAAGGAAATGTAGAGGAGCGGCACACTTGTTTGTTTTTCTAGGTGAAACTAATGAGCACAGATGTAATCACAGGCCAGGAGAAAGAAGAGAAACTGCTGCCTGCTCAGCCTTTAGTTCCTTATAGCAGATGGGAGCTATTTAGAATTCAGGCAAGCTCTGGTGTACTTCATGTTTTGAATTAACGTATTTCATAGAATCATAGAATGGTTAGAGTTGGAAGGGACCTTCAAAGGTCATCTAGTCCAACCCCCCTGCAAGGAGCAGGGACATCCCTGACTAGATCAGGTTGCTCAGAGCCTCATCCAGCCTGGCCTTGAACGTTTCCAGGGATGGGAAATTTATTTATAACCCAAATGTCAGCAATTTTTCATCACATCATTGCTACATGACCTACTTTACTAAGGGGATGTTTTATAATGATAACACAACACTTCGAAGTGCTTCTTCTCTGAGTTCGATGGAACTGTAATCAGCTGGTTCAGTAGAGGGAAAATAACATTTAAATTTATTTTCGATATACTTCATAGGGATGCCTTTCTTCACTGTCCTGTACTCTAGCATTTGTCTTTGGCCTGGTAAAGAAATATGTCAAAATGCAACTGGGTAGGCTTTGGATGCATGCTGGGTAGTCCAGCCTGAAGAGCCCAGAAGCATTCGGAAAGGACAGGTAGGGACTGTCAGTCCCCAGGCAGTCTCAGTAGCTCTTTTTGCAGCTCTGGTAGAAGGTGTGTTGCTGTGTTATAGTCGAGGACTTAATGTGTCTAATGAGGGCTGCATCATCTTATCAGTACAACTCTGGACATAGGACAGTAATGTGTCTGTTTTGCTTGCCATGGAAAATCTCCATAAAAGAGTATTTTATGGAGTATTTAAAGAACCGTTATATCCAGCAGCAGCCTGCATAAATTGTGTTTACCCAGTAGCTCTCTGGATTTAAATTTGCTTACTGTTCCTGTAGTTCCTGCAGCAGGAGACAGCAGCCAGGAGGACCTGAACAGCCACAGGACAGTGACTGTAAAGGGCATTCTAGAAAATCAAGTATGAGAAGGTGATTTTTTTGTGGCAGGATGAAGATGGAGCTGGAACTCTGAGAGAGAAGAGTAGAAGCATTCAGATCTTCTGCATTTGTTTAATAGAACATGGGAGTAAAGGAAAATAGAAATGACTGGGTAGTAACAGGGAGCATCTCCCTCCCCACTCAGAGGCTCTTGCTGCTTGTGTGGAGCAGGCACAGGTAAAAGGTGCACATGAGACATTTGTGGCTTTCTTGCAGAGAACCATGAATTGTTGCAGGCACCACATAAAATCAGTATATGGATTTACTAAACAATAGCCAACCTGTAAGCCTAACAGTCTGATAACTGAATTGTCTTTAACAAGACCTCACAATGCTCTTGAAATCACTAACTTAATTTTAGTGGAAGTTAATCTACTTGATGTGGCATGCAGTAGCTCGTTCTTTTGACTTACACCTAGTTATTCACACAATAATAAAACATTAGTACTCCGAATCTTTCATTTGGAAAATATTCAGTGTAATAAGCTATGTGTTATTTGTATCTGCTTACTTTTTTATTATCTAGTTCTTTTGAGTTTCCATTTCATGTATGCCAATTTTTCATTTTGTTTTTGGAATTAACTTTCTGACAATCCATTTCTCTTAAATTGTTGACATAGTATGTCCACGGTAGCTGCTAGTTGATATCTTTAAGCGCTAACTCCTTGTAAAAGTCTTTATTGACAAGGAAAAGCCCTAAAATATTTTCTTTTTGGAGATTTGTGGGATATGCATTTACTGTTACTGAATGCACTATTAATAGGTATCAGTGTAATTTAGAAACATCTTTTACAGACGTTTACTAGAACTTTGGTAGCAGTTGAATAAGAATTTCGTATCTTATGTTGATTTTGATAAGAGTTGACTAGAACTGAAAGTAACTTCAAAATTTCTCATTTTCTGTTTGCACATCAAGAAGACTTCTAGACTCACAATGTAAAGTATATCCTTGCAGGGGAATTTGTAGATAGGAAAACTAACGTAAGGTCAGTAATAGCCAGGTGGGCTGGACTCGGATGAAGTCCAAGAAAAGATAGAGCAGGGGAAATGTGAGTAACAGAAACAAATTCACATATGGTTGTTGCAAAGGGAGCATTAAAACATGCTAGCATTAGCAGGAACAACCCATTAAACATAAATCTTTGTATGTCCACGATTACCTGTGTTACCTGTGAACAGCTGGTTCAAAGCAGTAGACTTGGTAGGAGGATCGAGTGGATGAGGCGCTCTGTAGACAGATAGGAGCAGCCTCATGGTCACAAGCACTGGTTCTCATGGGGAGCTCCAGCCACCCCAATATCTGCTGGAAGGACAACACAGCAAGGCATAAGCAATCCAGGAGGCTCCTGGAATGTGTGAATCGTAACTTCCTGCTGCAAGTGACAGAGGAGCCAAGGACAGGTGCTGTGCTGGACCTTGTTCTCACCAACGAGAGAGGGGCTGGAGGGGAATGTGGAGCTGAAGGGCAGCTTTGGCTGCAGTGAGCATGACTTGGTGGATATTAAACTGACAAGTCATCTTGTTACATTTCAGTTTGCTAGTTCTTTTTAAAATTACTTTTATTAGTTTCTCCCTTTATTTTGACATATGCGCTTTGTGTTTCTGATATCAGTTACACAATTGGAAATTGGTTTTGCATTATTTTGGATTTTTTTTACTGCAAATCACATATTAAAATTTACCTCAGTACTTACTATGTCTTTATAAATAACAGTCTTACTAGTTTTTATTTCATGTCTCAGAGGATCTCATGGCATTATACAGGCAATAAAAAAAAAATATGTTGCAAAGGTGTTAATATCATCTTCTGGAAAACAAAACAGTGAGTGCAGATAGTTTAAACTCAGGACAGATGCTGTGCCAACTGGGGTTTTGGAGACTGTGTGACCTGATGTGCTTTTAGACTCAATTAAAGCTTCTTAGCAGAGGCTGATATCTTATGCAGAGAGCAAAGATATGATGGCTTTGGGACGGAGAAAGGTTGTACAAGTCATGCTTTACTCATCCTGACAGCAGGTTCTAGGAAATAGCCTCTATAGGAGAGGAAGGAAGGAACAAAGGGGTACACAGAGTATCACTGTGCTGAAAATGAGATCAAACCAGCACTGTCATCTGTAAGGCCTGAAACGGGATGAGACTAATGACGGTTTAAAATTGAATGGCTTTCCATTCAATATTATTTAAAAAAACCTGAGTTAATATCCTAAAATAAAAATGGAGCAGTAATTTTCCCTTGCTGTTCTGCCTATTGTGTCTACACAAATGTGGGTGATGAGCTGTGAGCTACAGGTGCAGGAGGACAGATTTCCCAGAAGGCTGCTATTCTTCTGTACCTTCAGTTTACCTCTCTGATCCTCTGCTAGCAGCTTGGCTCTGGGAACAAATCTGGCTGCTCGGACTAACATTTTTTTCAGATGTTCATGGTATTCAGCTGCCAATCAGGTGCATGCAGATGCAAATTGGACAGTTAGATACACAAGTACTTTGATTTGTCTGTAAACCCATTTTGAGCCTGGGAAGTCTGAGTATGGCTTTTTGCAGGTGGAATTTTTGTTTTCTGAAAAGGACACTGAACCTTTGAAACATCTCCACTTAATGCTTGGTTGGGTCAGTTTGTTTATGCTTACTTTCTAGGTGATGAAAATCTTACAAGCCTGAAGCTCAGCCTGAAAACATATTGCTGAGGCTAAAAATACTTGCAAAGTAATGTAACAGATAAAGCTCTGAAGAAACAGATTTTATTTGACAGTCTTGAAATTTTTTTCAATGACTGCACAAAAGCGTTAAATGGGAATGGTCTGGGGACAGGCACTAAATCGATAAGCACCAGTAAGTTTGTGAAATCAATTTTTTGCATTTCACATACACAAAAATTGATGCAGCCAACGCTGTGCAACTCCCATTAATTGCCTAGGGTGACAGAAGATTTATCAATGGCTTATTGACTACTTTGAAGCGATAGAGGGAAAATGGAAATAGCTGCAAAGTTAACTGTGTAATATAGAAGATATCCTTCCTGAGTTGATGTGTAAATACAGGCACAATAGATTCCCTAGAGCTTTGCAGTCAACATTGCTGCAATCAGAAACAGAAACAATGTTACTACAGTGGCAAAATTGATGAGGTGTATATAGATAATATATATTCAACATGTAACATACAGTTAACATCACAAAGGTTACAGAAGTATATCGTATTAAGAGAGTCAGGATTCTCAGAAGTGGCTGTCAGTCCTGCGTAGTCTGCCCTGAGCACAGACGTGAGGTCTCTAGTTGGAATGTATGGAAGTGGAGGTCTGTAGAAAATCAGTTTTGTTCATTAATACCTTTGCCTTTAGCATCTCTTTTTTTCCTTGGTAGTCTGCCTGCCTTCCCGCTTGGGGCAGTGGGCACTGGTGACAGCATTTCTCGTACACTTGATTTCCCTTCCCTTGGGCTGAATATAATTTCTCTTGTTAGCTCCTGATTTAGCTGAGCTCTTTGAATTGTTTTTATACTTCACATGCTTTTATTCTGCTTTCATCCTTCTTTCCTTTTGTTTTGCAGCCTTTATGTCTCTTACCATTCTCTCCAAAAGCTTAAAATAACCACTGCATAAGATGCTGTCGGCAGGCAGAGCGAGGAAGATGCCAAAGTGCCAGTGGCAATAGTTTAGCACTAGCATTTTGTATCAGCTTTCTCTAGATGAGCCTGGCTACAGGGGACCAGGACCATTTTCTTACCTTGTGTTTTTGTACCTGCGAGGTGAAAAAAGAAACAACATTTGATCCCTTCCCAAGATGTGTTAGGTAGGGAGAGGATGGGTCACATTCTGAATGCATTAGGCTGATGTTCAGAAAGACTTCAGTAAAATCCTACTTCTGCTAGAGACGTCCTATTTTGTCGCACCTCAGGCACTGATGCCTTGATCTGTCTAAATGTGCATATAACTCCAGTGATTAAGTCGTGTTTAAAAATGTTCAAGTGTTGAAATATTTTCCTGATGAATGTTAAGATCATAGTTCAAATTGAAGCATCTTTGCTGAATCAAACTTTGCTGAATTGGCTGCTTCCTTTTAGATATTCCACTCTGGAAAAACGCAGATAATGTGTCCTCCTTCTTGCTGTTATCCTACGTATATTATTCTTTTACACTCAGTTGTTCCACAGGAGTTTCTCTTCAGTTTAGTAAGATTACTTGTGGAGAAGCTGCTTTTCCCCCAACTTAAGGCATCTTCTCATCAGACTTGGAGCATTTTTATAGGGGCCATGGGCTCTAATTCCTCCATTATAAACATCATATTTCACATTTAACATCTATAAAATCAGTTTCTTATGTGCCCTACTCAGTCTTCTTACTTCCCCTGGGTAAGAGGTGTGAGAGGGCTCATTAAATTTCTAAGTCAGAAAAGATAAAAAAGTAAATATATAATCTAAAAATACACCATCTGTGGTATAAACAGGGTAATCTGAAATGTTTGTTAAGATTTCCATAAATATGACATATGATAAAAAGAGCAGTAGCACAAAGCAAAAGAAGAAAAAGACTTTTTAGAGTAATAAACTTTGCACTAAAAAGTGACATCTGACACTTCAAAGTGAAAGAACTGAGAGTTATTTATGTTTTCTATGTCTTTATCAGAAAACAAATTAATAGTCTTTTTTTTTTTTTTGCAGTAATAAATTACTTGAAAATCTAGCATACATATATAATGTAAAGCAGAGCAAAGAGTGGGAGGAAGGTTTTGCATAAGCTATTATATTTTTCTCTTTTTTCATAAATACTGTTTTAAAAAAAAATAATTCCCAGTCCTTCAGTGTCAAACTAATCATCTTCCTTTTATCTTTAACTCCCTTCTGACTCCTCTTTGAGGAAGTCATCTAATACCCTTAGTGTGAGTGCAGACAAGCATCCTGGAAAATAAGTCAATCATGCTCTTGCTTTCTGTCTGTTCTTCCCCGCTTTCTAGCCTAGAAGCTAAATTTCAACAACTGATTGAAAATAATCCTCTGTAACAAGATTTTAATGGTAACAAATTGTGACTTCTGCAGAAGACTAAGATCACAAATGCACAATACAGTGAGATAATATTTTCAGGGAAGTTAAGTACATATTTGTAGATGGTGTTTATGAAAAGAGAATGAAGTGGTTTAGCATCAGTAGAAGACATCAAGTTAGCAGTCACAGCACAAAGTCAAAATTTAAGTTTCACAAAACAAATAGCTAGTAAAGATCGATCACATATTTAGAATGGAAGATACTGATCCCAGATTAAAAATCAGTGATATAATGCCGCATCAGCAGACATATGAGTGTCCTGCTGTAAACCCCATAAGCAGAAGCTCCTTAAAGCTCCAGATGCTGAAAAGGACTAAGGAAGTGATGAGGAGGAGGAAAAGAAGGAAATTCGGCAAGCTGCATCTTGATAAGCTGTTAGACTTAAGGGTGAGGAAGCAAAAGTTGCAGCTGAAAGCCGTGTCAACCTGCTGGATACTTTGTCTCTTCAAAAGGAGTAGATTAAAAAAAAAAAAAAAAATCTATTATCTTTGGAGATCCTCTGTTGTATAAATAGAAAGCCCTTACTCTCTGGTGAACGCTGCCTCAAATGTGCTCCTCAGTGGGTAATCAGGAGGTTCATAATGGAATTGGTGAGTTATGACATTATTTCATGCCTGCTCATGCTGGGCTCGGGATGGATTCATCTCCACAAATAAGGCAGGCTACGAGAGTGCGTCCTGCTCCTGTTTCAGTGAGTTTGCGTGTAGCTGTATGTGAGCTGCGGTGAGTCTTGCCTGCCGCGCAGGGCTGCCGCAGGGAAGGTGTCTGCACCCCCGCCCCTGCGCGTGGCCGGGCAGTCGGGGTGCTGTGGTGCTTGGCACAAAGAGCCCCTTCCCTCTTCCCAGCGGCCTCATGCTCTCTCCCTTGCTCCTGGGGCTGTTCTGTCACCTTCCTGAGGTATTCTTCTGGTTAACAAAAAGGGAAAGAGAGGAAGCTCAGTCGGCTCAGTCACTGCCTCTCAAAACTGAAGGGGATGAGGTATGGGGGGCAAGGGAGCAAGTATGACGTCTTGAGAGGCTTTTTGGGTTGCAACTGCTGTGAACATACTTATGTGTAGAAGTGTCAGGAGAGTGGTTGAAAGCAGCATGTGAAGTTTTCTCCTAAAAGAGAAGGACACACTTGAACATGTTCAGTTTTGGAGGATATGATGTCTTCCAGCACTTGAGCTGGTCATCTCCAGCAGAGAGATGGTGCTGCTCACTGAGGACTGGGTGGGAGATAGCCTAGAGCTAAGCAGTTAGTGCCTTTGCATTGAGACAAGACCATATTTTTGTAGTGTTTTTGTGTATTGGTCTGTGTAATTAAACCTCAAGATGCACCTTGAGCCCTGGGAACTATCAAAGGAAGAGAGGCACACTGTCCCCATGGCAGTTTAAGTGGCCCTCAGAGTTGTGTTCCTGAGCCTGGCTGCTGAGTAGTTAATTACATATTAACTGCACTTTTATTTTCTGTTACAGTACCTTTTGTGGACTAATTTGAGTCTGTGGAGTCCCTATGGTGGGATGCTGAAAGACCGACTTCGCTTTGATGCCTAAGTATACACTTAGCAAAGGTGATGTGACAGTGTGTTTAGAGTACACGAAAAATAGGGGACTTGATTTTTTCCTACAACTGAGGCATTATGTTTCAATAGTGAGATTGATTTAATTGATTGAAAATTTACTGAGAAATGAGACAGAATATCCATTACTTAGTGTCTCAGAATCAAAATGGATGTATTTCCAAAAATGTAAGATAGCTGGAATAGACATTATGGGCTCACTTGAGGAATAAATTGGTAAAAATCTGTGGTTGTCAATATGCAGGAGGTCAAACTGGATGATGATAATGGTCCATTTCAGTTCCTAAAAATCAATGAGTTTGTTAATTTCAGTAGAAATTATGGCTCTGTCTGTCATTTGCACTGTGATCTCTTCACATCCATCTGAAAGTGTTGAGTAGCCTTAAAGTAGATGCAAGATTTACTGACTGTCTCCTTTCTTCACTGGTAGGACAGTAAAAAGGGGTTGCGTTGTGTGTAAATAGGATTGAAAGCTTTATTCCAAAGCTTGTCTGCAGGTTTTTGGGGGTGGGAGGAGAGAGTCCATCTCTATTCTATCTCCTTGTTTATCAGTATTTTCAGGTCCCACATTGAAAATAATGTATTCTATGCTGAGTGTAAAATAAAAGTCACTTGTGCCTTTTTTTTTTTTCATTGTTTTTGTTCAGAGACAATGATTTTGACCTAATGATGAACCAGATTTTAATCTTCTGTGGCCTTTTTTCACCTTGAATCTTTTCCTGTGTTCTTTAAAATATTCATACTTGCATCGCGAAGGCAAATTTTTCAAGGTGATCCTAGGTGAATAGGATTAAACAACTCAGGTCAGACTACTTACTTAATCACTGTATATTCTTCATGCAATTGGCAAGAAGTTATATTTCATACAGCATTCTTTATAGTCTCAAGTTTTAGTATTCTGAGAGAAGAAAAATGAAAGGCAAATATCATGACCTTTTGTATCTCAATGACCTGAAACTGGAGATGGGTTGCAATTTAAATACAGAATTCAATCCCACCTTTACAGTATCTGTAGGCACTTGTAAAATATGTCTGGGACATTCAGAATGGCAAAGATATAATGTAATATCCTTCCAGGGAGAAGAGCTCTGAAATTTGCCATTTTCCCGTCACACATTAAGGCACTTACTGATGAAAATTCATGCATTTGATTAAGAGAAAGTAATAATTTCTCCCAGAAGCAGAGCTGTTTTCCCTTTTAATTGTTTTATTGGTTCCTACTGCAGGAGAGATGACTCATGTTTCGGTTTTACTCCAGAAAAAAATGCTGATTTTTTTACTGTTTTCCTATGCAGAAATGTTTCACTTTACTAAATTATCATTTATTAATGACATGGCTTTGCAATTTCTACTCGATATTCTTTAATAGAAGAAATTTTGGCAGCCAAGCATTGGCATTGAATCTAAGCACATACTTTCTCTCAGTCTGAGCATATTCTCAGGTCTGTAGAAATCTGAAAAGGAGAGTTATACCTGTAGCTCAGAGAGTGAATTTTAGGAGCAGATAAGCTTGAAAGGAAGATCTGTTTCCCCCAAAAAATATACTAACGAAGACTTTCCTTGCATGTAGCGCCTGGGCCTAGCAGGTTAGTCATTGCAGTAGAATTTACTTGGCTGTTCCCTGCAGAGGAAGCGCGTGTGGCGCAGGAGCCCCAGTGGGTGCCTGCACTTTCCATGCTTTACCCCCCTTAATGGCGTCTTGAGGATCCCTGCAGCTCCAGCAGCAGAACATCAAGATTCCTCACCACGCTAGTTTTGCAAATGGGGGATAAGATCTTAAAATCTGACCACTGACGTGAAGTGCCTCATACGCAGTACCTATCTTGAGTGCTTTTCAAGAGGCCTGGATTTTTAGAAACTGCTGAACACCTATGTTTTAAAAATCAGACTTCAGTGGAGTTTTTTTAGCATAAGGGTTCAAGTTCATTATTCACATCAAAATTCTGAATGAAGGTAGCATTGATTTATGCCCTATATTGGCTAGGAAAGCGGATGGTGTAGGTGAGCAGCAGGAGTGTAACGTCGCTGTGATGACACGGGCCCATGTTAGGTGATCTCACATGATGCAGACGATCCAGATAGGTCCAGAAGTGTGTTTCAGTTCCTCATTCAAAGTTGCAACAAAAATGTCATTGACAGTCATTGGAATGTAGCACTGCAGTTATTCTCTCCTTTCCATCTGGTGCCAGACAGATTCTTAGTCAGTGGTTTGTACCGGCTGTACTTACACGTTTCTGCCCACAAGGAAATGAGAAAATGTTTCCTGATTTTTCTAACTGGAGTGGAGCAAAGGGAAACGTCTCGACTGATGCAGCAAGAAGATGGACAAAGGAGAACTTGCTGGCAGTGTTTATCAGAAGGGAAGAAGTAGATTTCATGGCAGTGAACATAGCAAATGTATGCCATGCATACAGTATTGAAATTAGACTTCTGTGTTTGGTGTCATGACTGACAGCTACAAATATAAGCCAGTGATGGATATGTGTACCTTATAGAGGAAATAATTGTGTTGAAGGTGTTATAAGAAGTTCTTATTATTTGTTTCTCTAATATTCCATTTTCTTCATAAGATAGGTGAGGGTACTTACTTGCCATAAGCAAAATATATTTATGCATAAGCTTTAAGTGACCTTTTTTTGAGGTATGAGAGACCTGTGTACCCAGCCAGAGAGGTAAAAGTTCTCCAAGTGAACACAGGTATTTTTTGCTGAGATATTTATACCTCATGAGTGCCTAAGCTCTATAGTAGCGATAGTATTTTTGGAAGAAGCAGACAGAAAATGCCGGAGTTAAAAATGGGATCTTGAACAACGTTCTGTGATTTTTGTTGTGTGCTTACCAGTAGTGCTCACCAGCATGTGAATTCTAGGAACAACCATGAAGATACAAGTGCAGGATGTGAGAAAAGAGGAAGAGGCTGGTTGGTCATCTTTGAGTCCTAGATTTCTCTGTTAAAATTTGTCTCCTCTAAGGCACTTTGTCTTTAATGTTCTCTCACAGTTATTTCTCTGGTTTCTGTTTCCTTGCAGTATTTGGTATTATTTATAAAGCTCCAGCTGCCAGGCTGACACAGTTTTGCAGGAGCCAGCTTTCATTTTTTTAAAGTGCATTTTTTTGCTTCTCATTTTTCCAGAGAGAAATTGAAAACATGAACCTTAACACCACACAAACCCAAAAGAGGCAGAAGAAAAGAATCAATGCCAAAGCCATTATTCTGGAAACAAGATCTTAAGACCTTTAGAATCTTGCTCGTAATTTGTAGGGAGGGGGAGAAATTTTTTTATCACTTGGAGTCAGTAAGTTTCTTTGAATTGAGGAACCATGTCTTTCAGCAGGAGTATATCACAAACATTTATAGGACCAGTGGAACCCATATTTCTCTTACAACACTGAATGTAAGGAACAATAAATTGCCAGTGGCAAATTAAGGAAAAGCGAAGGAAAGCAAAAGCAGGATCAGGTCCTAAAGATGCTATAATACCATAATATACTATAGAATGGAGCATGAACTTCAGTTAGTTTATTAAGAGAAATATAAAGTGGAGCGAGAAACAATTATGATTTGTTGAGGAAGACATTTGTCTCTGTCTCAGTTTACCTTTCTTATGGTAAGGTTCTTATGGGTAGAACAATTCCCTTAAATGTCCTGTTGTTTTTAACAGACTGGGATTTTTTTTTTCCCCTGTTTTTCTTTAGATCCTTCAACAGACTAACATTTTTCTTACTATAAATAGAATAGCTCATAGGAAAAAATTGCTAATAGTCTGCACTACTTTTGCAAAAATTGCTATTGAATCGTATTCAAATTTTATGCAATTTTGTCTTTTCCTGTTTTTTCATCAAGCTCATTTTAAAAAATTAGACTTAGTACTTGGAAAGTGTTTTGAGATTTTGGAATTTAAAACAACTGTTCTAGAAGTATTAGTTCTTTAAAGAAAGAAGAGCTTGCCGCTTATGAAAAGAAACACCAACATAAATAATACAGTGAAAAGGAAAGATTGAATCAATTGTTCTTATGCTTCCTTCCTTAAAATTGAATTATTCATTATTTCCTTTAAAAATGCACAGAAGATAACCTTTTTTTTTTTTTTTTTTTTAAAAAAAAAACTTAAGACCCCCACTGAAGTTTCACATTAAACAAAAATAAAAATAAATCCATGCCTAGGAAGCATCCACACACTCTGACTCATTAGCATACTTTGAGAGTTACCTTTTTTATGACTTGTCTGCGCTTATATTTGAAAGCAAAATCAGATGCCATTTCCCAGATGAAATGCAACCTTATCATTGTAATTCCTTACATGTTTTCAAAAAATATTTTTTTTTAACGTACTCTTTTTTGGATATGGAGATACTACAGTTTGGTCATATTTCGGGTTCACTCACGTCTATATCAACTGGCATTCACCTAAATTGTTAGACTGGAAGACAGAAAATAAGTGAACTTAAAATATTAGCCTCACAAAAGTATAGATCTGGGATGCTGGGTGAAGGAGTAGCAAGGAGTAGCAGCGTTACAGAAAGGCTGCTTCTAGGAGGGAGGTGGGCAAAAGCCATTTGTCTGTGAGTGTAACCTCTATTTTTGACAGCATAGTGTACAAGTCATAATATGTGAAGGATCCAGCTCAGGATTTAGTAAGCATCTTTTCTGTATTTGTTTATGAAAGAATCAGACTGTCTGTGCTGGCATTAAAGTAACTGTTTTAAACAGGTGAAACTGGTTCTTTAACTCAGAGGTCAGCCAGATGCTGCTAACACACAAGCTTTTGCTTTTTATTTCATATGACCTTCCTTTTGTCTGTGATCTTTGCAAATTCTGTCATTTGGGAAAATCTCTCTACAGCTTTCACTTTGCTCTTCTCTCTGTCTTGCTGTTTCCTGCAGGATGTTGTTTTCCTGGTAGGATTTGGAGTGTAGAGAGTGAGGCAATATTTAGGGCTGAACTCCATGGAGGCCTTCACAAAGTGGCTCAGCAGCTAGTGCATTTTCCCAAGAAACCCAAGAAAGTTGTAGTGATATGGATTTCTGATAAAATATTTTCTGTGTGATGTGCATGTACTCAAGGTAGATGATTTGGGGTCTTCCAAAGCTTGGAGCAGATGTGAGCAGGGCATTGCTATGTCCTTGGCCTTCCCCTGCTCAAAGCCTGGGTGCTGTTAGACTCCAAAGCTTTACAGCAGGGAAACCTGCAGCTCTTTTAAGACTGAATCTTACTGGTGCTTGTAGAAAATAGGTGACATTTCACATTAGAGGCAGATGGAAGAAATATTTATTTGGCAGGTTGATTTCAATTAAGTGATGGATGCTGTAATCTGCTCACTGGATTGGAATATTAGAGTGAAGCTCTGCGAAACACTGAATTATCTGGCCAATGAGGCAATAAAAAGGGCATAAATAATTTATCTGTCATATGTTTCTGCAACTTTTCTGGAGATTTTCACCTCCACATACCAAGATATGTGTTTATTATCATATATGATATTTCACAGAGGTACAGTTAAAGTATCCCCAAAAGCTCATACACAAAACGCCATAAATGCATTACAGAAAGAAAGCAAGCATACTATTAAAATTGTAGTGGTAAATTATATATGGAAATTTCTTATAGAGAAGAGGACGGGGAAGAAGAATAGGGCAAGGGAAGTGTTGCCAGGTCATAAATCTTGAACTGGGAAATGAAAAGCTTTCCCTAGTCTGCAGTGGCCTGTGACTGTTTTCTCTGCAGTGGCCTGTGACTGTTCTCTGTCCATCTGAACAAAAATTATTTTCCCGTCATTGATATGCAACCTTCCCAGTGGTTAGTGAAATATACTTTATTTGCATCTTTAAATAATCATTCCTCTTTTTTTTTTCACCAAAGAAACACCTGCTGCCTTGTCCATTGCACAGAGGAAAACGTTTTTCATCTCTATTTGTGTTCAGAGAATGTCTTGTACAATATTTTGGTGTCTTAGTTTATGACCTATAGTAATAACAGTAATAATCATTTTAATGAAGTAATTAGATTAATTACTGTTATTGCACAGTGTTGTTGTTGTTATTCTTTCCATAATCACATGGGGGAAATTTTAAGTATTAGGAATCCAGAATTGTATTATTGCAACTCTAATTCATAGTGTGTCAATATTTCCCCTGTAAGCCCCAATTCTGCAATATTAATAATGGAATAATTTCAATTCATAATTATCTGCAACATTATGAATGGAGTTTCTGGTTTTCTGATATTTTGAATTTTTAAAAATTCTTCACCCACTTTGAACTATATCATGGTTGGCTGAATGTTGAGGGGGAAAAAATGTAGTTCCTTCCTTTGTATTGTTCAGAGTAAACTTGAGTGCTTATTTTCTGAAGATGTTTAGGCCTAGCATTTCCTTTGAATGGAAGAGAAGTTGTACTACTGCATTTTGTGGACAGTAGGTACTCACAGATGTTTGTGCCCTGTACTTTATATATAGCTGTACCTAGGCCTGTTTTATTATTGTCATAATCTTCAAATGGATTGTGCTGTGCAAAAATTGTTTCTCACTTGTACTTTGCTCATATTGAAGAAATAAAGTAAAATAAATAAACAAAAGTGAGACAAAATGTAAAACTCTGCATAGTTAAAGGCTCAAACTGTGCAATACTGGAAGTCAGAGGAATGTTAAAAGCTGTAATACAAAAAAAAAAAATCAGGTGTAGAACCATCAGTGAGACAGGGGTGCCTGTGAGAAGAGTAATGTGAGTTGTGAAAACATAAAATTGGGATTTCTGTTTCTTACTTTGTGTCTATACAAAAGCATACAGAGACAGCTGATCTAATCAGTTGAGGACTTTAATCTTACATTTCAATGTAGATGAATGATATCTATAGCAAAAAGGGAAAAAAAATAAGTCCTTGGTACCTTTCAATGAAGAATAAATTAAAATTAATCGTCTGTTGAGCTGAACAATTCAGAAATTACCAAGTGAAGGTAGAACCTGCTGTCCTCCAGGAAAGCAAACTAACGCTGTTGTAAGGGAACTGTTGATCTCCAAAGAGCTGCATCACTCGGAGCGTGTGGAGACAGCAATCTGATCGGTTTTAGGTGCACACGAACAGACTTGGGGCTCCACAGTGCTCAGTGCTCCCTTTTCAGTTACTGTAGGAGTCTTAGTATTAATTATTAAATACTATTAAAAAAAAACCAAAACAAAACCAAAAAAACCCCACAACCCTATAATGAAATCAATAGATTGTGAGGAGAATTCTGGTATACAGCTGGTCCATATTATCCAGAGGTGCCATGTCTGAAGCCATGCCATATGTATGGGATCTGTGATGGTCCTCCACATGTCTTCCATGTATCTTCATGTGGACACCTAGTACTGGGATTTAGAAGTAAATATTAGCTTTTGTGTGAGTAACTTCAAAATGTGCATGTGCTACTCAATTTCCTCCATTTTCTTCTATTTACCTTTGCATCCTTATGTTATTTTTTTAATGAGTATAACAGGATTTCTCTTTGCCTTGTCTTTCATTAAACAGACATAAATTTGCCTTTTCAAGTTTAAAAAATTTAGAGGATATAAAATCAGGTAAAACATGAATGCAATATATGGCTCAATAAATGAGACATCGTCCTTTAAGTCAGGAAGCACATAGGGTGATTTTTCAGAACCCATTTTCATATGTGCTCACATAGTGAGTTCTTTGAAACAGGGACAGCCTTTTGACTGGGTGTTTTGCGTATGTGTCATATAGAATGGGACAGCGACCCTGGGATCAGTTTTGCCAGCAGCAGGAATGGAAATTAGGATGATAATAGTTAGGCTATTTTCTTGTGTTAACACAGTTTTGCAAATCCCATTGAGACACTCCAGTCAGGCATCAGAATGTGTAAAAAGAGGCGCTGTGAGAATACGTTCAGGCTGACATTAGAGAAGCTGGGAACCTGAGAACAAGGGAATGATCAAAACCTTACTTGGCAAGGAGGGAGCAATGGAAGGAATAGAAAATTCAGACCACCGCAGAAGATAGGTGTAGCACTTGGTTCCTGAAGAACTGCTAAAAATGCACCTGATGAACAAGCATTGTCTTCAGGCAGGCTGTGAGGGCAAGCCGGTATCACAGAATGGAAGGGGAGCGATTGTTCAAGAGAAAAAATTACTTTAGCTGAGAGGTAAGACAGCAGAAGTTGTGCTCTTGCACTGGTGATAAGAGAAGTCAATGGCATATGAGTTTGAGTGGAAAGCAAAAGTCAGACCTATTTTAAATCCCAAGGATCCATATTTAGAGACTAGATTGATTGAGGTGAAATTTATGTGATGTTGAGGAGAAATTATTTGAAAGATTAATTACTTTCATTTTACCCCAGCCCTACCTCTCTAGTGCACGAGGAAACAATTTCTTATATTTCTTATAGTTTCTTATCTCTGATTTTATTTTAACAGGACAGGCTATTTTTATTTAGTCTAAGACGCGTTGTATCAAACATGTTCTTTTGTCCTTGAAGTCGATAATCCTGATGTTGAAGTGAAGCAAGCTGGCCTTCAGATTCTTGCCTTGCTTTTCCATTTTAATCATATGGTTTGTAAAGACTTACCTTGTATTTTCCTAAATTACAAATCAAGGGACAGTGGAAAAAGATGAGTACTTTGACAGTGTGTGTGAGATGGAGATAAACAGTGAGAAGATTGATGACTCATATAACAACTAATCTGTTTGTGTTTGGATAAGATGACACTGTCCTGTTGGAAAAAATCTCTAAAATAGGTTGGTAAACTGATGATAAAATCCTAAAGTAAAATAAAACCCATTGCAAAGTTGTAGCATCTCAGAATTGACTGTGAATAAGCCTTTTCTTATGTGCAATTTCACTATCACTCAATAAGTAAGTTTAACATGTTTGATTTAGGTGTGCCATTTTCAAATTGTGTTATCTGACAAACTTAGTACAGAATACATAACTAGATCACGCTACTGTGTTTATGATAATAAATGCGGCATTCACAATACTTGAAGCCTCACATTAGGCAGATTTAAGTTTTCATAGCTGTTTTTGACAGGTACCATTTTTTATCCTGAATATAAATCTGTCAGGAATTCTATTTGTACTAAAGGCTTACATGTAGCATATTACAATTTTGATTTTTAAATGGCAAATTTGTGCAGGCATTGTATTTTCCAAGCAAAGTAGCTTTAAAGAAATTTTTTTGTAGTTACCATTTCTTTATTGTATCACCTCATTAACAGTAATAAGCAGGCTTAAAACCACTTAAAATTATGATATTTATCAAACTGTTATACATTCCACAAATACAAGCCTTCTGATACACAAAGAACTCCACTTAGTAATAGTTGCTGGCAGTTGATAGAATGCGAATGAGCAAAGGCATAAAAATTGTGAGATGAGATCAGACAACTCTGAGCTGGATCTGGTGAGTTCAAGGGCCTGTGTGTATTTCTGTTCAGGTTAGTTTTATTGGGTGGTAAAGAAGTGGAAAATCAGTCATGGTCAAGAAGAAGAAGAAAAATGTGAGAAAGCCCAAATAGGTACTAAGTTTCCCATTTAAACATCAAAACTGAGGTTTCTGACACTTTCCAGGAACTGCGTTATATCTTCTCAGTGCAGTCAATGTGCTGTAATCCCAAGCAGTTATTTTTCATTGCTACTTAATGATTCATAATGCCCAGGTTTTGGTGATCTCTCCTGCTGGCCTGCTAGCCTGTTCTGCTGAAGGAGGGGAGTTTTGTGGACATATATTTGTGTGATACTGAATAACTGGATTCACACAACCAAATGTCTCTCCTAGAGAAAGAGAAAATTATCTGCCTTGGCACCAGATCATATCTTCTGTTTATCATTAGCAATATGAATGTAATGAGAAGATAGTACTTTTAGACATGATGCAGAAAGCAGTTTTAAAATATCTGTATACTCCCACTGTAGTTCCAGCACTCATCATCTCTCTGGTTATCTTGTTTTCCCGAAAAAAAATGAAACAGCTTGGAAATATCTGGACATTACCTTTAACTTCTGCAGTCCTGGGCTGCGTTTACCACATAAAGATAATGTAAAGGGAGGGCAAAATAATTTGTCCCTATAACAACTGTGTGTTTTGTTTTCATAATGCTTGTATTGTCTGTAGGCTGAATAATTGGGGACCAGGCTGAATAATCAGGGACTTGACTGAATGCATATTATATTTACTGGAAACTCTTGTTGATTTCATGTGGACCTTGGATCAGGCCCTGATCAGGGGCGCAGGGGAAAGCCCGACACAGCAGATGAGGGCTTTTAGAGACCTTTCTTCCTTTAAGATGCCCTCGAACGCGCAGAAATACACACTGGGGAGCCTGGAGAGTACACAGATAGGTATGTGGAATAGAGGCTTATCTACAAGTAAGTCCAAGAAGAGGAAGATTATATTTATCATAAAGCAATTGGGAGAAGCAGTGTGCCTGTGAATCAGGCACTACATCTTCTTCTTTATCTGTAGAACCGATAGCAGGAGAAACACTGGTGTGCCCTTGTCTGTGAAGTTTGCATTCCTGCTTCAGAATGGAAAGTCTCCAAAACCTGTGAAACAGTGACACCAAAGTGATGATTAACTTTGTAGCCTAAATCACCTTCATTAAACTTAATTTGATCAAATTGAAGCTGTTTTTTAAAGCACTGCTTTAAAAAAAGAGACAATTAACGCTACTGCTGTGGGGCCTTGAGTACAGAAACTGCAATCCCAGAGATTGGATCCTGTCAAAATTTACTACCTATATCATCTGAAATATGGATATTTTGTTCTAAATACTTTGATTAAGACTTGCTTCTCACGGTATGGTAGAATTTAATGAACATACTTTCCTAAATAATTTCATGTCATTTAGTGCTTTAGTGAAAAGGTGGGGGC
The DNA here is from genome assembly GCA_009806455.1 of Tetrax tetrax. Classification (NCBI taxonomy): domain Eukaryota; kingdom Metazoa; phylum Chordata; class Aves; order Otidiformes; family Otididae; genus Tetrax; species Tetrax tetrax. The sequence continues at coordinate 374,846 of WHYT01017266.1, read as the reverse complement.
ATATAACTCTCAGATGCATCAAGCAAATACATTGTGCCAATTATTTAAATTGTGCTTTGAATCACTCGTGCCGTATCTCTGCAGTTAATTAATAACTTCTACACCTGCCTTTTGTTAAAGATACCTCCCCTATTTTGTTTCTTATCTTTATAATGCTGCTTTGTGCATTGTTCCTTCCAAGACTGAGGGTTTGCTCTAAATTTGACAAAGATTAACAACCATGATGAGTGCAGATGGACAAAGATGATGACTGCAGGTGGCACATGTGGGTTGGAAGCATAATGGGTACAATTTCAAGGTCTAGTCAGCCATTATCCGAAGGAAATACTTAGAGACCAGTGTGCGGTTTGACAAGTTCAGCCTACCGGGTGAATAGTAAGGAATCTGCTTGGTGGCTGATGTGGGCTATTTAAATAACACCTTGCTTCCTGTACTCAGTATCGCAGAAATGGATAACAAGGAAGCGGCTTATGGGACAAGGCGGAGAAGTGCTGTGCCAGCTGGGAAGGCTCAGCAAGAGCCTATGGAGAGAGCGGCCCTGCCCTGTGAGAGAGCGCTGTTAGAGCCCAGCCCTGGAGTGTGGAGCTGGAAGGGAAGAACAGTTACAGATTTATTAGAAATAAAAATAGATTTCTCGTTTTTTTCTTAGTAGGAAAAGCATTTCTGAAGCCAGGAAAACTGAATTTCTGTTCTTTAAAGAATCCTGGGATGATGGCAGCCTGTTGTGAGTCTGGCTCTGGAGGTGGCTGGAAAAGCCTCGTCTCTGGGTGCTGGAGGGGTCTGTTCTCTGTAGGCAAAGGAAGGGAACTGTGCAGCGGGCATGCCCAAATCCAAATCCAAGCCCAAATAAACATGACGCTGGTCCTGCCCACAGCTGGGAGTGGCTAGCCCTTCTGACCTTTACCAAGCTCAAATAGTTTTGACTAAAAGTCACAGATAAAAAATGGACTAGCAAAACTGAGCCACAATTGAATTGTGAATCACAAAGGAAAACTGCAAGAGTTCTAGAAAGTAACTGCTAAAAAGATGTGAACAAATGAATTATGTTTTTTTAAAATCACGTGATTTTTAGCTGGCCTAATGGTACATGATTATAATCTAGTTTCAGAAGTAGAAATACAAGTGGGTTCATAAGTATCCAGAGAGTATTGTGGCTGATCACTTTTATTTGTTTGTTGTTTCTTTTGTTCTTCCTTCTTAGGAAGCTTCCTTCCTATGTTACCAGACATTTAAATAAACCAGTTATTAGACATTATAGATTTAAATATGATATTTAGGTTTTAATTTCTGTAAAGAAATTCTCTTTGTCCGGAGAAAGGTGATGATGTATTGAAAGGAAAACTTCAGAATTCATTGTGTTCTGACTGGGGGCTATGTCTAGATTGAGAAATTTGGCCAAGAATTTAGTATTTCAAATAATTATTTGAGCTTCTTAGGAAATCTTCAGGAATTAACAGTAGGTTGAACATCTTTGCAAAATGTATTTTTTCAGAAACTATTTCTTATTATCAGTTTTTGCTCTAATTAGAAGTTCATAAAGGCATAATTGAAAAATCACATCTTGGCTTACTTTCTAAAATCTGTTTTTCCTCTGCTGCACATGTTCAGTAAAGCTTTATTGCAGTGTTCTTCAGTATGGATTCTGTATAATAGAGATTTTATGTGTTAAATTTGGTTGGTCTGTTTTCAGTTTGAGTCCAACTGTTTGTGTGTCACAAGGATTTTCTGTTAAAAAAAAAAAAGTCCTATTTCTACAACAATTCTTTACTTTGAATTTTGATTCCTGTTGCTTTTTGTACATTTAGACAAGGAAATGGGATCTCAGCCATCTTAGTTCTTCTTTGCCTCAGGAATAGCTCAATTAAAGTACAGTTTAGTACTGTATTTTTAAAGTAAGAACCTTTATGTGAGCTGGTGAATTTTGAAATTATTTTTCTAGTTAAATTTTTAGAGCTCTCTGAAACGGCTGCAGGCTAAGTAGTAGTGCACCTGCAAGAGTGCAGTTATGTCCTATTGAGCGAAGGACCTCTGTTAGAGTGGCTGGAAGTGTTATTTATGAGCATTGCAGTTCCTAAGCCTTGAACACTTCAAGATATAATATGAGTAATCCTCTGCCATTTCCCACTTAATCTAGGTGTAACATTGTTAGAGTTACAGCTTTCTCCTTGTAACTGCACTAATGGCGAAGGGGGAGAAGAGAAGAATGAGACAGACGAGTGACAGGAAGGAGCTCCCTTTCCCAGCAAGGCAGAAGAGCAGAAGATTGTCATGATCTCTGTCTTGGTGCCGATGTAAGACCCTGTTCAGATCAGGACAGAGGACACTTGTGTATATTTAATTTTTAGGAGGTGTTTTGGCCCCCAAAAGCAAACTGTTAATCTTGCTGTTATCTATCAGGGAGCAACCGATAGGAATGACTGTGAAACGCACTTTCTCCAGATGTGTCCCTCTCTCAGACACGCTTCCTGTGTTCTGCTTACACTGATGACGTGAAGAGTTGGAGAGGACGGTAACCTGTGGTGTACATGTACTAAAGTCAGCACCAGCAAAAGTTTTGGATGGCACAAGGCAGCAGCCCTGTGGGTTGGGAAGTGCAGCGTGTTGAGGGAAGCAGCAGAATCCAGGCAAAAGCAGGAAACTGGACAGAAATCCTGATCAGTAGCTTTGTGCATGAGGTCCCTCTTGCACACTTAACCCCTAATTTTGGAAGGAAGTACACAGTTTGTCATATCAATCTTCAGAGGTTGTTGACCCCTCTTGTAAAGCATTGAAGAACATGTCAGCTGAAAAGCCCTCTTTCCAAGCCATTTGCAATTTGGCTACTGCAGCTACTTCTTTCTCAATTGGGCTTTTCCGTTGCTTTCAGTAGCAATTTAGAAACAGAACCAGTTCCAGTTCCAGCTGTGTTAAGCAAGCTTAATGGCCGCTTTTTTTTTTTTAATGCTGTTGAGAAGGACTGCTTGCTGGTGGCTTATATTCTCAGGCAACTGTTGATTATTTTCTTGTCATTTTCAGTTCACTGGCTGAGGAAAAATGGCTCTAATAAACAGTGACAACAGTCTGGCAACAAATCCCACTCAGCTTGGGGGCCGTACACAATGCAGTCCCCCCAACAAACTCTGCGTGCCACCCAGAGATTTGTTTTCCACTGGTGAAGTACATCAGCGCTGTAATTCTCAAGCACTGCTTTCTCACTCTTACTGTCTTTGAGGGTTTCTCTTTGCATTCACATTGTCAATTCCTGCTCTTTTGGTCCCAATCCAACAAGTTGGTTAGATGATGGTAGAGTGGCTTGTTCATACAGATCATAGAGAACAATCAGAAAGTAGATGGCAGGTACAGAGGAGAGAAGAGAAAATGTAGTTATTTCTTGGGAGCTCCACTCATTATGCACACGCACCACATGGGTAATTTATGAAACAAAGTACCTCTCTGGATGTTATTAAAAGTCAAAACCAAGATGTACATTTGAAAATCTCTGTTAGCAAAGAGTGCCCTCAGGCAGCTCAACTTTGAAATCTTTATTTTATTTCTTAAACAGCATGTAAATAACATCTTGGCAAGATTAGAAAGAGTGAAAGGCGGAGAAGCTCAGTTACCTGTATCCCTTGTGTGATACTGAGGAACTAATTTGTTTAGTCAACTGAAACATGTTTCTCAGAGCTGAAGGGAAGTTGGACATTGTTTCAAATACTTTTTTAAAAAAATATTATTAGTCCTACAGACATCTGAATCAGAGGAGGGATGGAAGAACATTGTGTTCCTAGAATGTAGTAACTTTTCAATCCATGTTTTTCATATCCTTTGATTTTTTGTTACGATGTGTCCTTACTTAAGGGATGAAGTGTCTGATAAATCTCCAGACCCGAAAGTCTAATTTCTGATTAAATGCAATAAATTAATGAAAATATGCTGCTGTGATTTGCATTTGCTATCGAACTTAGTCATGCACGAGTCTGTGAAACGTGAGGGAATAGCAGCTCCAGTAATCTTCAAACTTAAGAAAGAAAATGGATTAAATCTTCTCATAAAATGGCAAAGAAAAAATATGAATTGCATGTGGAAAATGAGAAAGCTTTTGGCAATGTCCTGCTGTAAATAGAAATAATGTTGGATGCATCAGACATATGTGGCCAAGAATAATAAGACAGACTGAGGGTACTGAGGTTTGCTGAACCTCTAATGTGACAGCATTATTCATAGATCTTTTGCTGCTATCTCAAGATTTGAGTAATAATTAGAGGACAGAGGAATGACTAAGCAGACTTGCTTCCCGAGAGATCTGATTGTCTAGAAAAACGATAGAAAATCTGGTTTCCAAGTAAGGTAGGATTTCCTCCACCTGAATGGAAGCGTAATACCACTCCACATGGCTAATATCTGGCTATGGGCTTGCTGGCTGCCAGGATGATGTTTCAAGTGAATCAAAACCACTGTAGCCCAAAACTACTGTAGCCCAGACTAGTCAAGACTACAGTTTGCCTGGAGGCCAGTGAGGTCCACTGTCAGAAAGCACAGAGAAGCACTGTCTGCTTTAAAAAAAAAAAAAAAAGCCAGAGACTGATAACTCTTTTCAGATGCACCAGTAATCCTGTCAGCAGGCAGATGATAACATGTTTTAAGTAAAATGTCTTGAATTTGAGTCACTGAGATGTTGTCTTATATATATGACTTTTAGTTTAACTTGAATTTTTTTTTTCCAAATGTGTGAATCATATGAAATAGTTTTGCACTTCTGAAGACGTTACCCTATGAACCCAAGAGACTATGGCTAAGATCCTTGTGTATAACACATTCTGAAAATAGAGTAGCATAAGGGCTTTTATAAGTAACCATTTTTTGTTCTTCTCCATAAATATGTGTCTATAGTAACACATGTGTGTATTCCCTTAACCCTGTAGGCGTGGGATACAGGAGAACCTGGCCCTTTGGATCTAAGTGAGGGAACGAAAGTGTGTGTGAGTGAGCTTCTGTATCACCAATATTACAAGGAAGGGATAAAAGTCAACTGAATGTTTATGACTGCTTTAGCCTCTAACTAGAGCAAAATGATGGAGTCTGTGAGTTAAGCCATTTTCTGTCACTAGCTAATGAATATTCTTTTTTACTTTGCATTACAGAACCCTTTTTAGTGGTATGGGAGAAGTAGGTGGTGACTCTGGCATCACAGATGTCAGAGTGACAATCAACTGAGAAATACTGAAGCTTCAGCAACTGGAAATCAATAATAAAAATGTACATTTTCGTTAAAAAAAATAGAAATGTAGAAACCCATTGTTGGAATACTAGAGTATTGGAATAGCAGCAGTAGCCTCTTCAACAGAAGCACTGTGGCTTCTCTCTTTTCAACTATGGAACTAATTAGCTGTTGCTACTTCCAATTTTTAACCTCGGTCTATTGGTTCATTTCATTTTAATTCTGTCTTTAATCGTAGCACGTCCATCTCTGCTTTATGTGGCATCCAGGCTTAAAATGCTGTGAATGAGTGAAAGAGCAGACAGGAATGCCTCCAAGCTGAGCATACCCTGTGTGAAGGTTGTTTTCTATGGAATCACTGTAGACACCCAACAGAGACAATTAGAATATATCTACTCCAAAATACCCTCTGGTAGAGCATTGGTGACTAGCTAATTAGAGGAACTTTTACAGCCCATGGAGATAATGAGACTCCACTGCCACCTCAATAGAAGGGCTCACAATGGGCCAGAAAATACCTTGTTGCTTAGCTTACAGAGGGCTGGGATCTGGCAAAGGACTTTGCTTCCTTTTAAGGCTAGATCCTTTACTTACACTAATGGCTCATCTGGTGTGTAGGCTCTACTGACTGTCCTTTATAGCCTGCATTTCTGCTGCAAGACTGCCCTAAAGAGGAACATATGTGCCAAACTCTTTGCAAGTCTCTGAGTATACTTCGCTGTGGTCTTCTAGCGTGCTTCTATGGATCTCCATGCTATTCCAGCAACCTACTCCAGATGATTTATGTGTAAGCTTTGAAGCACTTCTACATTATTATTCACCTGATACATGAAATTAAAAATAAAAATTTGATTGCACAGGTTGTGGTTAGGAATAACTGACCTTTAGTTGCTAGTAACACAGGCTAATGCTTGACACATGGAGTTAATAAGAAAGTTTGTTTCTGAACTGGTCAACTAGAATTCAGTCAATATGGAGATTGATTGAATCTTTGCAGGAGAGAGTTTAAGCTATCGGGAACTCCTCAGGACATTACTGAAAGGCGCAGCATGTATATAAGGCTGCAGCGCGGCACTGGGCTGTAGCGCGTCTCTGTGTAAGCCGGCTCCCGTGGTGTTAGAGCTGACTCCCAGTCTGAGTGCTACTGCCTGTATCCCAGCTATGGAATATGGAGTTAGATCCTGAAAATACTAACAGATACATGTTAATAAACAGAGGTGGTAGAGGCTGTGAAAGCACACCTTTCCCACCAGCTTCTTCAAGTATTACAAAATGTGTGTCTGGAGAGACAGCACGGGGACTTATGCAATAAATCTAGATTGGCCCTTGGCCAAAAGGAGTTATCATTGAGCTCAAGGATCCAGGCTTCTCCTGAGGACATAAAAAAGCCTCAGACTCTCATGTTTCTAGCTGCACAGTTTACATTAAATTAAAATATGTTTTATCCATTTAGCAGGCTGAATAATAAAAGCTGTATACAGCTGCACTAGCACTGTGCTATGCATGTTAATGACAAGCTTGTAACTACACTAGAATTGCAACTACAATTCAGATGTTTCTTAATGCAACCCAAATATTTTATTAGGGCTTTTTTAAAGTATGCATGCCAGAGAGGGAGGGGAAAAAAAGAGTAAATAGCATTTAAGGTTTTAATAATTCTTTGTTAAAGAGAGTTAATGTAAGGGAAATATGGAAATTGTATGTTTTCAGACTGACAAGCATAATCATTTTGCCAAAACACGATTCAAATAACTGTCTAAATATTTAGAGTGTCTTCTAATAAAAATATACTCAACCTGTTTTCCACACTCAGATTAATTTGAAAGCAGAAATGACATGCAGTTCAAAAGGAGGCATTAAATCAGAAAGGACCACATTGTTCTCTCCTGGAAATAATGATTTAGTATTCAGACTAAAGTCTTAAATGTTTGTGTATTTTGCCAGCTGTTTAGCAGCTTGAGGCACTTTGAATAGTTTCAACAAAAAGACAATAAGACTTGGGCAAAGTAAGATTAATTAGCAGAAATAACAGAATAAAGGAGGCAAGTAAGACAAAGGTGACGGGGAGGAAAGGAAGGAAAAAGGTAAATGGTGAACTCCCTTCACTTCAGTTTTATCCCGAGTTTGAAAGGATCCTATGTGTGTAAATTGCTGAGTATTCTGCATTCAAGGGAAAGTCTGTAGACTAAAAATGGATAGTTATACTTGGCTTGCAGTTCTCTTAATAATCTGTAGGAAGAGCGGCTGTTCCTTATGGTGGCTTTGCCCTACAAATACAATAAAAATGGGTTATAAAGAGAACGCAGTTATAGACATTTCAGGCTTTAAAAAATACTAACTGCTTACTGCATTAGCTAATAACAAAGCTTTAGGCAACCAGCATTATTGATGAAAGAAATGGATGAAGCAGGAGGTGCCACATGTTCTAGAATGTCATGTCCCAACAGAGCTTTAACAACACAGAACTTACATGCACCTCAGCCCTACCCATGTACTTGTGGCTTTTGGCCTTTTGGTCTTAAGACTACTGTATAGTTTGTGAAATGCTTTACGTGAGCACGTGAAGTAACTGCCCTGAATTAAAAATACATTAGATGGCTGTCTGCAAATGCAGAATACTGGATCAGGATAGTCATTTTTTCTTTCGTCTTACAGCTTTGAAGGAGTTTTGTGTTGTGGATTCATTCTGATCATGCATCGTGTAGTTTATTTGGGCTCCTCCTACGTGACTGTTGTGTTAGATCTGTCTTCTGTTGAGGAAGGTTTTGCTTGAGTTCAGTAATTGATTGAGTAATTTATGTCTGTAGGGAGAAAGCATAAGAGCAGTTGTATGTGATCAAGCCAAAGGAGGTCCATAGCCACCCTGGGGAGCAGGAGCATCAGAGCAGGGTACTCTTACTGCAAGTGAAAATCTACAGAATAATAAAACTTACTTAATCGTTGTCACATTGTATTGCAAAACAGCATTAAATAAGCATACTATAAAAATTGCTCAATAAAATCCACTGCCATCAAACTACACAAGCCTACTTCTCGCTTCAGGGATTAATACAAATTTATAGAGTTCAGATTCCAGCCAATGAAAAGCTCTGATTTATTTTGCTCACTTAGCTTTGGAGCTGAGTGGTCTCTGATTTGGGAAATGGAAATTCTGGATCCCTTGAAACTGAATAGCGATTCCGTATTTAACACTTCTCATAACGTTTCTGCTCCCCTTGCATACAGAATACTGCTGTGCAGACACTCACCCGGGCTTCTGCTAGAATCTCGTTACCTTTTTGATATATGAAGAAATGCAGCAGACTCCTGAGAGCTGTATTCATCACAACAAATGCCTCACATGCACCTCCCTTCCAGCTGTAAATGAGGAGTGAAAAGAATACCTGCTTAACTGTCTGTTCCTGAGGCTGCCTCCTTAGCGATCCCAGTAAGTCAGCCTGTGTCTAGACCACATTTGAAGACAATTCCGAGTGCGTAGGAAACGTGGAGCAAACTGCCTACGTAGTTTTCACGTAGAGGTAAAGTGAATAAAATGCAGTGAGGGTGGCTAATACTCCGTTATTGTCACTTGTCTTTGCAAAGGCAGAGGAGGCCACTGGCAAGTCAGGAAAGCTCTTTGGAGACAAGTGTAGCCAGCCATGGGATGTCACTGTTGCACTGCTGAACCTCTGCTGAAAGCCTGTGTCTCTAGTAAAAATTCTCGCTCTTAAGGAAGATAAATAGATAAGAATTGGAGGAGGGGGATTCTGAGTGAGATTCATCCCCCTGTGTAAATTGAAGCCAGTAACTTACAGAAGGTTGAAACAAGATAGGCAGGGTTTTTTCCACCAGTGTGGAAGGAGGCAGAGGCCATTAAGGCATGGAGGAGAGCTATTGCTTTGTTGTAATGAAGGAGGGAGAAGACTGTGTCTCAGTGATGGATCCTGGCCTGATTCTTTTTAATTTTGGTGGATATATGAGGTACCGAAGCACAAAAAGCTTTAAGCAGGGAAGGAAAGAGGGACCTAGGCAGTGTAGAATACCTGTTTTCTTCCTACCTTGGGATGAGGGCACTTTCAGCACAGAATTGGAGCATTTCCTTGAGCTTCAGTCTTCTGTAAGCATTTGAAATGCACCATTTGGAGTTATTTTAGTCCCCACGTGGTTATTGTATTATTTCTGTAGTTTTGGCAGTGGTACATTTTGGATTATCAGCTCTTAATTTACGTCTTGTCAGCATGTGCATATTGTAATATTTATCTGATAACTCTGATCAAAGCAGTATACAAATGTGTTTGTGAGCAGTAAGTATCGTGGACCTATTAAGGAAAAGCAGGTTTCCTAGTGTTATATATGTGTCTATGAAATATGTATATGTCTAGTAGTATAAGGAAGATCAACGGCACCGGTTAATCTAGAGTTCTGTATCAAAACTGATCCCTAATAGGCTACATTAGCTACATTAGTTTTATGCTTTGTATTTGTGCAGTAACATTTAGGAGGATAATTTAATCTCTTAGGTTACCATAGCTTAGTTGGGGAAAAAGTAGTTCCAATTATCTTAGGAGTATTATCTGTCGCAACAGTTGGTAAATAGATACATTGAGTTATAGGAGATGTCTCTGAGTTTATTGTTAGACCTGGTATTATTTAACACCTTAATAATCTAGAAGGCACTGCAAGCAACATGGCAAATAAATTCACAGGTTATGTTATATTGTATATTTAAGTCTTAAATTGTAAAGGCTACTTTAGCAACACTGATCTCTTAAGTGCGCTAAAAGTTGATGATTTTGGAAGAGCTGTGAATACCGTTGAGGTCAGATGATAATTTAAAGATCTTGCAGTTAGAAATATGACATAAAATAATAAATAAAGTCATCTAGGAAGTGTGCAAACAGAGAAACTATGTTTAAAAAGAGAGCAGTACTTCAACACAAAGGCAGTGAAATAAGATAGTGAAGCCAGTATGATTTTACAATGAGAAATGTGTGTGGAACAATGGGGAAAGGATTATCAAGGAGTAGTTACAGGGCTGTTATGTAATAAACTAGGTGTAGAGTAATGGTAAAGACTGAATTCCTACATTTGCTTGGACATGCTGTGGATTTGGCATACAAAATTCACAATCATTAGTATGTTCTTTCTTTCTTGAAAGCCCCTGTGTTCCTGATGCTATTATGAGAGTCTCATTTTAACTTTTCAATTATGTTTAGATTCTGGTATCTAAAAAAGAAAAATAATTACTTTGTAAGACTAGTAAAAAATAACCCCAGTATTTTTTTTGCAAAGTACTCTGGTTTTTTAATCTTATCTTGGTATATTTGAGTCTTAAATTGGAAATACAACTTTGGCAATACGGATCTCTTATGCATGTGAAAAGTTGACAACAATTGACAAAAGTGAAGGTAGGTCAGAAAAGGTCAGCAAAAATGATTGAACAACTACAAAAGCTCATTAAGAAAAATAGTAAGCTGAATAAATAAAAGCACTTTGCCAAAGTGATGATAAAATCTGTATACATAATAAACATCTGAGAACACTGAAGGATAACTAGGTTCAGAAAACATGACAGCTTGCTTAAACTATTAATAGGAATAACAAGGGTGCTATTAAGCACAAAAAAGTGAAAATAAATCGGAGGATATTTATCAAAGTAATGAGTAAATTAGTCTAGATGGTAGAAGGAACTTAAGGGAGGAAGTGGGTTAAATAGTTTTTGAAACTAAGCCTGGAAGAGCACATGGTGTGAAATCTGGTGTAAACTAGACAGAGCCCTTCCCATTCCTAATCCATAGTACAGTGTGGTGGTCTAAAGCCTTTGCAGTTCCACACTGTACTAATTTTTCATTCAGCTTTTATTGTGACACATCCTCTTTCCTGAAAGAAGAGCAAGACAGAAAGTAACTGATCTTGGTGAGGCTTGTTGCTGGTGATGCAATTACAGTGGAATTACGGTTCCTTTCCAAAAGACAAATCAGAAGACTGGAAAAGAGAGCTCCATTGTAAACCTAGATAGTCCACTAGGCTTTGGAGCATATTTCAAGAAATACCTATCTCAATTGAAAAGAGGCTGTTTCTTCAGTCTTTTCCTCTACTAGAGACATGATTTCTGTTGGCCATGCTCAGGAGCAGATGGGAAAACAGATGGGAAAAGCCAGAGATTTGTTTGTGCCAGCCCATTCCCACCATAGGCTGCCATCGTTACACACTGTTGGGTCACATTAGCAAACAGGCGGGTGTAGTTGGGTCACATGGGTGTAAGGCTACTAGCGGGGATGAGATGCACGTGTGTGGGAAGGGCTGCGGGCGGGGCTGTACATACACAGGAGAGGCGGTCCGCAGCGATTAGCGCGCTAAGGCACGCATAGGTTCTTGAGCGCAGGGGGCGCGTGCGCAGCCGGTGTACGGGTATTTAACCTTATGTTGTGCAACAGCAAGGTGAAGGCTTAGCTTGACGGTATCTGTGTGATGCTCTGCCTTCCCCGGAGAGGGGTTCTGGTGCGTCCTGGGTTGGATTGTTGGCAAGAAAGCCAACACACACCAGCACTTCCTGGGCAAAATTGTGACCTTTGGTAGTACCAGTATGTGACTTGGGGGTGTATATGTACGTGTGTTCCTTCTTCTGTCTTTGAGAGGTAGAGGACAGTGTCAAACAACTTTTGGGGTAAAAATACAAAACCGCATGTTGTGAGAGAGCTAGCGTAGCTACAAGGAAGTTGGCACTTGGGAGGCTGTCCAAGACTGGTAAAAGAATGTCAGATTTTCCCAAGAGGAAGCTAATGTTAATGGCAAGTATCAGCGTAGACTATAAAACAGCATAGCATGCTGTATGTACATAGGAGCACAGTGGCGGTGGACACAAGAGAATGTTTATGTTCTATGAACAAGGAGCTGTTTGAGTTTTGCACCGAATTGGAGATGCTGGCCTTGACTGTTGTGCTGGTTTTGTGTAGCGAGGTGGGGCTACAGTGGCAGCTGCTGCGAGAAGCTGCTAGAAGTTTCCCTCGTGTCTGGTGGACCCAGCCAGCTCCAGGTAACTGGCCAGGGCTGAGCTCATTGGCAACAGTGAGAACACCTCTGTGATAACATATTTAAAAAGGAGAAAATTTAAAAAAAAAAGAAACAGCAGGAGTGGAGCCAAAGACAGGGAGGTGCGAGCCCTGTGGGCCTTGCAGGCCTCACCCTCTGGCCTCCCGCTGGGCGGCTGCTTGGGCCCAACTGGGCCCAGCCCGGCTGGGAGAAGTGGAGAGGAGATGAGATGTGAAGAGAACCCGAGAGGCGTCTGCCTGAGCCGGTTGTGAAGAATTTCTTGTGAGAGGAATGCCTGCGGGTAACTTGAATGATCTCTCCCTGACCTTATCTCAAACCTTGAGCCTTTTTGTTGTATTTTCTCTCCCTGTTCCCTCGCAGGGTGGGAGGAGTGAGTGAGAGACTGCATAGCTTCATCCCAAGTGGGGCTAAACTATGACAACACTATACAATGATGCAAATAACAGTAGCAGCAGGTTCTCTGTAGGTGGCTCTAAAAAAGACAGGAGTTTTTCTATTTAGTGAATTTTTAGAGTTGACAATTGCTGGACAGCATTAATAAGTTTTTAATGTTCCTGTTTTAAAAGACTGCTTTCTGATACATGCTGATGACATTTTTTCTGGCCGTGTTTGGAGTGTCTTAATTGGTTCTGTGCATGTTTAACTTGTTTTGCCTCCTAGTGAATTACCAAAAGCTTGCCCTCCCCTAATGTCCAGCTGTGTGTCCTTCTCTCCTTTTATATATTCAGCTACGTGTGTTCCCTCAGCATATATACATATATACGGACATTTATATTGCTATATAGACAGTTTTGTGTGTGATTAGAAACACAATTGCTTTTAAACATGTCAAGTAGCCTGTTGCAAAGGCTGAATATGCATGCAAGTATAAAAAGAGGAATTCCTAGATAAACGTATAATGATTAGGAAAGAACCTTTGACTGAGCCAAAGAAGATTGCAGATGTGCATTCATAGGCTCTGATCCAGCAAAGTGCTTAAACACCTGTTTTACTTACGAACACAAGCAGCCCTATTGAAGTTAATGGGGCTATTCAGGCTTAAAAATAAGCACATAGATTGAATAGTTGGATTGGAGCCAGGAATATTAACAGGCAGGAGCCATTGTATTTATGAATTGTCTTTCTCTCAGGCAGCAAGTTAGTAAAACACTACCTGTAACAGTGGGATTGCTTGTTACTTTGTGCAGCCACAGATATGGAAGAAACAGGAAGGATGGAATAGTTCCACAGAAGGAAATTAAAAGCCCCTGAATTAGAATCTGCTTCCAGACAGCAAGCGTTTCAAAGATTGAGGAAGCCATTTTAAAGGTAAGGGTTTGGATCAGGCTGATCATTTGATGTAGTAACTCAAACATAGACTAGGCATACCTAGACTTCATGTTCCTCTGCCATTAGCTATACTTTTATGATATCAAATTAAAACTTCTCATGCCAAACTTTCATGTTTTACGTGGATCTGTCCCAAGGCTTCTAGCTGCAGGGAAAGGAACCTCGAATCTCTTTGGCTGTATTGCATACAAAGAAAATGATGCTGGTGCATAAACCAAAAGAATTTGCCAACTCTTCTGTCTGAAATCACACCAAGTACAAATGGAAATGCTAGGTCTGCTTTATTTGAAAGCAACTCAACAGAGAATCTCCACTCTGATTTCTTTTATGTGAATCACCTATTGCTATTGATAATAAAATGAAATTCCTTTCCTTACGTCCTAATAAATCTGAAGAACATTATGCAAATTGAAAAATGCACCTTTGTCAGAACGCTGTCAGGTAGCATCTTTCGCTCTGGAGGACTATTTGTAAGCACAGAGAAACATCGAGAAAGTAGTAATAAATTGCTCTGGTACACTGTTCTGGCAGCCGTTAATAAATCAATGTGAAGGGGAGTTCTGAAGGGCAAAATGTTGCTGTCGGTAGGTGTCCAATTTAATTTTGCTCAAAATTAATATTTCGGATATGATAAGTGAGCTGGCAGGAACAGATTTCATGATTAATTCTATGGAGTCAAAAATGCTTTGATGGCACTTTAATAGCAGCTTCACTGATCTGAAAGTCCCTTCAACTTGCCAGTGTGCTTGAGCTCCCAAATTATATTATTAAACCTCTTTTGTTGCTTTGTAAATAATGAAATGTTGCATATTAAAAGGTGAAGTTAATTCTGCTTCCAGTTCTAGCAGGAAAGTAGGAGAGTCTCTAGATGGAGACTTGACTGGAATTAACTTGGATATATAGTGGTTTAAACAAAATCAAGTGAAGGTCAACCCTTTTGAGAAAACAACCATAACTTATTTTGTTGGTTACCTAATGTGCTTGACCCTGCTTACAGGAGAATTTTTAAGTGTTTGGTTTTGTGCTGGAATAAACCAGAGAAATATTTGAAGATTCATTAGTATCTAGTTAGGATGGACTGAGGAAGCTTTTAAATGAACAACAATGGTAACAACAAATAGGCATTTTGTTTCACAGTGAAGACCTTTCATACCTGCATCTCAGGAACCTTTGCAAATGCTAATCAGTGAAGGTTTGCAGTACCCTTGTCAAATTTCATACCTAACATTTGTATGTACAGACTCTTTCGTGGAGTTGTCCTTTGTATTGGACATTTGCTGATATACCAGCTTCTGAAGGAGATTCTTCTATTATCATTTTACTGATAGGAAAACTGAGTTACAAAAGGGCGAGTTCAAATCTAAGTTAAATGCCGCTTTGAGTCTGTAAGTATTTTACAACCTTTTGCTGATCGTTTTTCTGTAAGCAATAAAATTCTTAAATCTTGGGACAGAGGTGGTTCTAGAAATTTGTAAAAATAAAAAGGCACTATGAGTGGAGTGTTTGGATGTACATATGCATATTAAAAATGAGGAGAAGACACATTTATGCAATAGAGATGAAAAATCATGCAGATGCATAAAATGTATAAGAAAACTGATTAACTTTAGCAATGTAAATTACCCTTATGTTTATGCATTTCTTCAATTTAGAATATTCATTAAAAGCCATAGAAACAAGACATGTTGCTGACTGTTTCCAAGAAGGTCATACTCAACCTGATTAACTTGTCATGTGAGCATAGTATATATATTGAATTCTTGTAGAATCTACAGTTTATATCCTTTGTAGCAAACAGGACACAGAATGAGTGAAACAAAAGCTTATGTCAGTTTTAGCTTGAAAGGAATTATTTGAGTGGAGTTTGCACCGACTCACCTCTCGCAAATTTTACCTGTTAAGATTAGGAGCTGCATTATGCCAGGTTTAACATACAGCTGTTAAAGTCAGGAAACATCAGTGGCAAAAATAATCTCACAGGCAGAAGGTGTTGGGTGCTGGAGTGCCTCTGCTTTCTGCAGCTGACCTGCATGCTCTGCACCATCTGAGTCTCAGCCTCCCTCCCTCGGCTGCACAAGGGGGACGTAGATATGTGTGTTCCCACTGCTGAGCATGGGCTCATCAAGCTGCATGAGGAAGATGATTAATCAGCAGTTGGCCATTAATAGTGGGGATGGAAAGGCATCCCTACCTTAGGCCCCCCCTCACTAAACAAAACCACAACATATATACAGCTTTTAAAATGAGCATCGCATCTCTGTCGTGGCTGTGCTCCCCTGAGCTATTGCACTGGTCCAGGCTTCCATCTGGTGTTACTTCTTAAAGCCCTTCAGATTGAACAGGATCTAGGGTTTGTGACCAGCTCCAAACCAGACCCCATGTACCTCAGACATGTAAGTAATAAGCCAGGGTGGCCCCTAAATTTTTCTGGTGGCATCTGGGCTTGCCAGGAGGGTGTTTCCTGCACTGGGTGCATTTCCTCCGTTGTGCCTACCCTCAAGCGCCTTGCTGCCATGAGCTCTGTAAAGTCTCTGGATGCTGTTTGCAGAGGACCTGAGCCCAGCTTTGGCAGAGACTCACCGGTTTGGCCATACTGCATTGCAAATATACAGAAGACTGCCACTTTCTCTCGTGTCAGAAAGCCATTAGGAAAGAACAATATAAACCAGACATTGACATCCAAACTGCAGCTGTCAGTCATGGGAGAAGCATCATTAATTTCTGAGGGGCTTTCTTATGTGTGCGGATGAGTAAATGAAAAGGTGAAAATGAAAAACAAATTCTCTTATATAAATGGAGCACTTGGATTATAAACTAGCCATAATGTTCTGTTTCTGTGGCAACACAGAGGGACTGAAGGCTCTTACAGGAGTACTTCTCTGACTCATTCCTTGAAATTAATGCAGTCTTTTAATTTGAGGCTGTTGGTTTGGCAAAAGAACTTCAGAAGCAGCACTTTGATGTCTTTTTGTAGCTGAGGAAAAGCCTTTAATTAGGTCACCTAAACTTCATTTTCTTTCAAACTGTTCACTTTCACAATTCCTTTTTCCTTTCCTCCCTTTGATGTTTCAAAATATATGCCAGTGATATTTAAGTTTATTTATTATGCACTGGCATTAAACCTTTGCTATTAACATTTACTTATATGCTTGAAAATTGATTAATTAATTAAGTGTAGAAGGGGAATTATTCATTCATGTTTCATTTAACATTCTACATCCTCATCACACTATACACATGTTGTACTCAGTAGCAGTAAAAACTGTACTTCATGGAAAAGGGTGTTATGTCTCCCAGCACAATGGGTGCCTTGCTTTTAATTCCATTTGTAAGCTGAAAATTAATTGTAACTAATTCCCTAAGAATGGACCAGCTTCTGAGCAGAGACGTAAAGTCAGGCCCAGACACATCAACCTGAATGTGGGAAAATACTAGGTGAAGGATTCTGTAGGAGCTAATGCTGGAGTATTTGATTGCATTATCTACCAATTCTTCATGTATATTGTTTGGGAGGTTCAGAGAAGGAAGGTTTTGTTGGTACGCGTGTTTGAACATGCACAGTTTTGATCTGAGAGCTTATACAATTATTCTCATCCAAAGGAGGAGCAGAAGCAGTACCAAATGACCTGTCATGTAGTTAAAAGGATGAAATCCAGCCTGTGCAGTACCCACGCACTGCAAATGTTCTATATTAGCAGCCCCAGACTGAGCGCAGTGCTGGTCATGGCTGGATCCTTACAGTGACTGAAATTCAAGTCTGGTAAATGCTGATGAATATTTGTAACGCCAGTCTGTGAAGCATTTAATGAATGAAATTAATTTGCATGACGTATTGAGCGTCTTTTGTGCTTGATCTGAGGGTCTTGGAGCTGCAGACATGGCTCCATTTGAGGAATGATGTGTTTACAGAGAGTTCGTCAACTAAATTAGGAACTGGGCTTTTTTTTCAGCATTGGTTCAGCAAACCAACTTCTCTTTCACGGCTTAAGTATGTGCACCCGTGTCTCATCTTGTAAAGGACTCTAGTAACACGTAGTACCTCACCTGGTGTAATAAAATAAATCAATTGATACAATAAAATAATTTGTAGGAAAAAAATAGACAGGCTTGGGAGTAGTAAGACAATAGTTTCTATGAATATGGTGCTGTACTGAGAAAAATTAGTAAATTGCCATTCTCCCATGATTTTTGATCTGTTCTGTCTGGCTTTTTTTTTTTTTTTTTTTTTTTTTTTTTTTTTTTTTTTTGCTGTTCTTCAAGAAAATTCCTAGTTTAAAACACAAATAAGGTTTTCTATGACATCAGAAAATGTAAATGTGTCCCTTTTCTTTTATGTCCAGAAATATGTCTCCTTGTCACTGCAGTGTTATGTGGCTGTTGCTTTTTTATCTCATTATGTGGTGATATTTCAGAATATCACAACTACGGAGCTGATAGCAGAGCCCCATTATGTCAAGAACAGGCTTCGTAAGAAAGGGAGCTATTTAGGAAAAGTAGCTACACATCTGCATTATAGAGTATAGAAAAGACTTATTAGTCATCTTAATGCTTCTCTTTTTTTACCAAAGCACCGTTGTTCCCTGCAGAACATTCCCCTTGTTCTCTGTAGCTTTAAGTAATCCAGATGGATGGAAAGCCATTGTCACTGCAATGAATCAAAGTTTAACAAAGAATGGGATCACAGCACAGTGTACTGAGATTTTAGTCTGATGCATGTGGTGAGTGGGAAAGCATTGAAGTTTTTTTGTGTCTGTAGGAGACACAGAGATAGAAAGTGAAGACGTCAGAGTGTGAACAGGAGCAAAACATTGTTCTTCCAGTAGGTGTTTTTTTCACAAAAAAGAATGATGGAGGAGCTGGGGAGGGGGTAGTCAAATATGAGATGAGAAGAGACATATAACAAAGAAGATTTTGTGATCCACCCTTGGGAAACTTTGGCAGAAAAATCTGACACCTGATACATCATCTGGTGCATTCCAAAGGGAGAAAATGTGTTCTTGGCAGTTTCTGTAAACACCTCAGGGATCAGAGTTGCCTCTGGCTCAGGATGGCAGGATGGTATTGAGAAAGAAGGGAACTCTTGCAGATGCAGGGAAATTAATGTTCATTTGGTAGTGAAATGTTAATGGTCTCTTTTAGTGCATCATAGGCTGAAACTGGAGACACACAATATGTTACGTTTGTTTTTCCAGTTCTCTTATGCTTTGATTAGACTACACAAATAGAATCATATTAATTGTATGTCATCTTGCCATCTGCAATTGAAATTCAGGGCTGTAGCTTGCAGCCTTTTTGCTTGAGAGGCAAAAGAGCTTCTGGTAATACCTTTTCATAAAAGAATTTAATGCCCTTGTTTTTGCAAAAAGATGTATGGGTTTTTTTGCCCCTACTTTTAAAAATTTTGACAGTCCACTGAGTTACCTTGTTCCTTGGTGATTTTTTTTTTCTGCTGGCAGGTGGTGATTAAAAAAAAACGCTTCTGCACTAAAAGGTATTCCTAATACTCATGTTATTGTTAAACCAAGGTCAGGTTTAGTTCTGTACACATTGAAAAATAAATATATGTAATGGAAATCTTCCTGCAGGCTTAGGATGATTGTCATCACAACTTCTTTTGCCATTAAAGAAAATTAGTCTAGACCATACACAAAGAAGATGGGGGAAAATTATTTTTGCTAGTTTGTCTCTTCTAGCATAGACTTTGTGATAGCTTTTTAAAGCACGGCTTTGGAAGTACTGAAAAGTAACTCTTAATGAGAAGCAAGAGAAAGTGGCAAATCTTTTTGCCAGCCCACACAAAGACATAGTTCAGTTGTACAGTAGACGTTCTTTCTTGTAAAATAATACTATGGAGTTTCTAAAATCCCTGTGTACTTGATGTATTTGTAATCTAGATATTGACTTTTGTTCATAGCATGCTTTTATGTGTATTTTGTGCTCTAAGGAAGAACTAAGGTTAGACTTACATGTCTGGGTTCTTCCTAACTTTCTGTTTTATGCAGCCCTTCATACCTGTGCAAAAAATCAGACCAGTGAAGTGTGTTTTGATCTCCAGGGCACAGAAAGGTAAAGCAAGACCATTTTCAGATGCTGCACTATGTTTACACCTTTGCTAGAAGTTTGTTGAGAGTTCACAAATTGAAAAGGTGTGTGAAAACACGTTGGGTATAAGATGCTGCCTAGCCAAGAGTCCCTGACTTGCTGCTGTCCTGTCATGAAGCCAGCATTTGTGCACTGCTCAAGTGGGTCTGAATTTCTCCCATTCAGATTTAGTAGTAATTATATACAAGATGTCAGACACTTCACACAGTCTCGGTATCTGCACCAACATAAAAGACAGTAGAGAATTTAATTTGTAATCAGCATTTATATGTCTGATTTGTAGTATAGATGGGTAACCCTTACACAGGCTTTTAGCCTGCCTCAAGTAGGCTCACTACCTGAAGCTGTATCTGATACGTTACTTGTGGTAGTCACTGTAACACTGTGTGCATCTGTAATTTCAAGACTCTTTTGATAGCAGCCATGGTTAGTGAGATTCTGTGAAATAAATAATCAACAGTACCCTTCATTTCATACTTGCTTATCTCATTTCTGATAAGCTTGGACACTTGGGACCTTGTAACTAATAAATCATTGACAGCAAAACATAAGAATGTCTGCCCAACACAGAGGTTCTTTCATCTTTCATGAAGGATCTGTCATCTAATTGACACCTTTAGTCTGAAGTTTCTGAAACCATGTTGCTCTTAATAAATGTTAACTAAGCATTAACCTGTCATTGATCTGTACGTGTTAAGGAAAAGCAAAGCCAGCACGCTGTGGAGCACTTCAGATTTGCATTTTGCAATAAAATGCTCTGATTTTTGCAGAATAAAGCTCAGTGATATGCAAAATAATTCTCATATAGCATCATTAGCAAATAAAGTGGAGTAACTGAAGGACAGGCTGCTTTCAGGCTAGGATGGCTCCTAGTTTGGTCCTCAGGTGTAGGCCACATCCTAGACTGTTAAGGAATAGCTGATTTTACTGGTTGCTGTACTCACTAAATTATTTCTTTTTTTCTTGGTGTTCTAGGGGGTCCTGAACATATGTTGTTCTTCCTTTTTTTTTTTTTTTTCCTTACCTCTGCTGTTTCTCTCCATCTTACCAGGGACTTCTGTTACACAAACATTAGATTCAGCGTGGAACACAAGCAAGGGTAAGAAGTCTCTTGGAAATGTTAACTGAGTTGAAAGCAGAGAAGTGTGGTTTTTCTAGAGAGCATTAACCACCACTGAGATAGCAATTCTGAATTAGTTCTGAAAGGGCTGGCTGGCCACCCTGCTGCCTCTCTGAATGAAAGCAGGGGAAGCTTCCAGTGGCAATGGCAGTTTTTACCTTACAATCTATTACCAGTTATGCTTACAAAATAAAATTGAGACCTCAGCCTAAACTAGGCAAATTTTTGCTAGAATAGCTGTGCTGAAACACACAGCACACTGGCAAACTGTGTGAGGCAGCTGTAAGGCAAAATAGGCTTTTTGGTTTTGCTATCTCTTGTACCGTTTTCTTGAAAGGAATATTTTCTTCCATTGTAACAATATCCACAATGCAGTTTTTTCAAACATGACGATAAATGTTGCAACATCGTACTCTTAGCCAGTGTTATTTTAAAGGGTCAAAAAGTCTTCATTACTGTTATTCAGTTCTCATAATCTGGAAAACAACTGGTAATTGAGAGAGGAATGAAAAGAGCAGAAAGGGGCTTGCAGTTGCACTATTGTAGCAGCTAGTAAGTTTATTTGATTTTCTGGCTCCCTCTGTATCATTCTGATTTGCTTAAAGTGCTGAAGAGGAAGATGGTTGTGAAGTATGATATTTAGGGAAATAAGCTGTCTGTGGTTATTAAAACTGTCTTGTTTTTCATAAAGATTCATTCCACTTAACCACAAAAGAGAAACATTTAATTAGACTTTTGAATCCCATTAGGAAAAACAAATACCAATGCTAAACTACTCGTATATGACATGATGGAAAATTGCTAATGTAATTTGATTTTTATTAGTGCTAATTACTCTCATTTCTTATTAATAAGAATTTAACCTAATGTGAGACTGTATGAAAAGTTGTTACTGCCTACTTTCCTACTCTAAAATGTAAACCAGTTGTATGTAATTGAAGTAATTTTTTTTTCTCCTGTTCTGTGAAGTCAGGTGGTGGTGCGGTATTTTCTGTCGTTGTAGCTGACATATGGCAGGAATATTTTTGAGTGGATCTAGTCGACAGGTCAAATTTTTAAAATATAGTAGGTGGGTTTTGTCTTCTTACAAGTATTGCAGCAGTATTAAGATCCTGTAAAAGAGAACAAAAATAGAAACTTAGGCTCAAAATTTACAGGAAATCTGCTTTAACCAGTCAGGTATAGGTGCACTAAAAAATAGCCATGGAAAGGTTTTTTGCTAAAAAATTGCTAAAATTTGGCTGATGCAGCAAAGTATGCTAATAAGTGAGATAATGTCATGATGCAATTATAAAAAGAGGTCTGGACACCTCTGCTGCTGTCAACACTTCACAAGTGACCTTGTTCAAAATGTGAAACATCTCTATCAGATGGCACATCAAAGTGCTCAATGGAAACAGCTCCAGGCTTTGCCCTTTCAAAATCCAAATCTAGACTGCTGGAACATAAGTGTGAAAATGGCAGATGAGTTGTATGATTCTAGCAGTAGACTACGGAGTATGTGCCAGGGTAGAAGAGAGGATGAATAAAATTTGTAGACATTTGTACAAATAGCTGGAAACACGAGCAGATTTACAAATTAAACTTCATTGAGATGCTTAAAAATTAGGTTTCTAGATTGCTTAAAGGAAAGTGTAGTGTTCGTTGTGGTTCTGAATAGAAATACAGGTTTACCTAACACCTCAGAAAGTCAATGATTTCTTCAGAGCTGAAGCGCATGTAACTGTGTCGTCCGTGTTTTGTGGGAATGCTTTTCTGAGATTTTTATCTATATGCACTTGGCACTCCTGGCACCTTTTACTTAACACTTGAAATTTTTTTAGATATTTAAATAATGATACTTCACAGTTGATGAAAATCAAACTTGATTACTGACTCTTAATATAAACTATCTACAATATCTTTACAAAATATTGAGTGCCCTTACTCATGTTACATTAAAGAAATATAAAGTGGTATTTTAAATTGTTTCTCTGGGAGTGCTATTGTAAGAAGAAGGTACGTGGCCTAGCTTAGTTTAAATGGTAGGTGTTGCTTGTTTCAGTTACCTTCAGTGAGAGCATTAGACTTTATTACATTGTCCTAACTCTTGAAGCCCAGTTTACGATCCAAGTCTAATAGGATCCAAGTCTTTCTGTGAGTTAAACTCAGTAACCTGGAAAGCATAGCTCTGTAATTTCTATATTTGTACAGACACAAATTCAAGAGACACAAATTAGTCAAGAGGATTTTACACACACGTTCTCCATTTGTATCCAAATCCATGGCTTTACATGCTGCTGTCCAGGCAAAGCTGCATGAAGCTTTTTGTAAAGCAAAAGCCAAGCACTTTGCAAAAGAAACCCTGATACTGTGCTCCCGTTTCTTTCCAGCCTAGTGTATCTCTACTTTCAGAGCCTGCCATTAGTTTTGCTCTATTTTCTTTGTGACAGAACATTGCATTCAGGCCCTGAGGCTGCCTTTCATCCTGGCATTCAATAGTAATGGACAGCGTGTAAAGATCTGTAATCAAAAGGTAAACTCTGCAGCATTGTGTACAAATAACTCCTGAGATATTTATCCTGAAAGACATCCAGGTTAACATTTTAGCTGGGGACACTAGGGAAAACCTACCTGGTGGTGAGCGAGCTCCTTTTTTTTTTTGTTTTGTTTGGTGTTTAGCTGTTTCCCAAGCACATTCAGCTGTGTGAGCTTGCAGCATAGAGCTGCTGCAGGAGTGAAGCCATTTTAACGTGACAGCTCTCTGAAATTTATTCACTCCTGGTTTCCCCCTGTTCTTTTCCTGATCTCCATTAAAACAGCAGATGATGGGGCATTCTACAACCTTGTCTAAACGTAAATGTTGTACCACTTTGGCGACGCTGGTGTAGTTTAATCATTCCTGTCCTCTCAGACCTGGCAGCAGATGTAGTTGTGCTGGTATAGGCACACTTCTGTTACGTAACCCATTCCTTTATGACAAAAGGAATAAGCCGTATGGTGTAAGGTGCTTTCTAGAGGTCCATTTATTGCCGTGCCATATGTCCCTCTAAGAATTACACTGTAACTTAGTTACAGTTGGTGACAGCATGAGTATACAAGCAGAGGAGACAGCTGTCTAAGGAATGGAAAATATAAGAGGCAACACAAATCAAAGCAAATAAAGCAGAGTGATAAAAAGCAAGGGACAGCAAGAATTCCTTTGTCTTTGCAGAACTATAAAAAGTCTGTATCAACTGTCATGGTTTAAACACTGTGTGTAGAGACCGATCCACTGAGCTCCCAGCTGCAAGCCCTGTTGGCAGGCTTTGGGGCTGCATTGGGTCTTACTCAGTGGAAGTCGCTTTGGGACATGCCTTGTGTTTAGGGAGATACCATGGGAGTGAGCTGCAGCCTCCCAGTGAGTCTCTTTATCAGGCACATTCCTCCACTTTTTTATTGAAGAATTTGCTTTGTGGCCATATGACATTCTCTGACAACATCTGTCACGTGCCACTCTTTGTCACGTGGATGCAGGGACTCTCAGCACCACCACTCATAGGGGTCAGTAATAACCAAACACAAGTAGAAGCAGCTGTTGTGTAATCTTGGCATTTGCAGGCCTCTGATCCCAGTTTGTCAAAACTTTTGAGCCGGTATAGAGACTTGCAGGAAATCGTGAATCCTATCAGACTAACCTCCTCCTATTTTAAGATGTGCTAGACCCCTAGAAGTGAAGCAGACAGTTTAAATTTCCCAGTTAAACTACATATGAGCTCAGATTTCTGGAAGTTTCTAGGTTTTTTTGATGCTCTTAGATATTGCTGAAATAAAGCCATGTGAAGAAGCCTTGCATCTTTTACCATGGAATCACAGAATGGTATCCTTTATCTTATAATTCACTTGAATTTGGGTTAGATGCAAATATAAGAGAATAAAGAAAGTGAGAATTTAAGTCTTTTTTCCAGGCTTTTTGTTTTGTTCCTGCGATCAGTGCATGAAAAAGTGAGCGCTTGATACAGAAAGTGCTTAGCCATGGACAAAACACCAGGTTAGCTCATGACATATTGAGCTGTCCCAGCTACAAAAGCGTGATTCAGTCCCTAAAAGCGATTTAGCTTGGCCCTAACAGCAGCAAATGGAGCCCTGGATCTAACCGTCCGGTGATCTGTTGCTGTTTCTTCAGCTTTCCCGTACACTGTCTGATCTCTTGTACGCAGCTGCTATCATGCCATTTCCTGCAAATATTTCAAGATTTATCTGTCCCTTTTTGTGTCTGTGCAGTTAATGATTCCTGGAGGAAAAAGGCTGGATGGGGTGGAGTACTGATGGAAGTGGCGAAGGTGGGTCAAGCGCTGGCTGTGCCCTCCCTGCTAGCATGCTGCTTGGCAGCTGAGCCTCCTTGTAGGTGAGGGGAGAGCAGGATTTATGCCCTGAGCAAGGTGGAAACAGAGAGAGAATCGTGGTGTTCCCAGGGCTTCTCAGGAAGTGAGGTGAGAGCACTGACATGTCATTAGCCTCTAAGGATTGTGTCTCGGCCATCAACTCTTATTTGAGTATATCACAGTTACAGCTTTCCTTTCAACGTTTCCTTGGCTTTGTGTATCTCCTGTTTTGTTTTCAGATAAAGAAATACCATGGAGACAAACTCCTTATGCACACCAAGCAGACAGGCAGGTCAGCCAGTTTTCAGCACATTATTTTACGTGACATATTGAGTAGGAACATAGTGAAGGCTGGCAGAATATCCAGTTTTATTGAAGGAAATCAATTGTCTTACGCCATGGGTAGAGATGATTCTGTTTGTAATAAAAGAAGAATAAGCTCTCTGAGAAACCAGAAGTGACATGCTGTGTGAAGCATCTCTCTGTTAAAATTTGAAAATCAGATAAATTATTTAATTATATTCTCTCTTTATCTGTGATATTTTCAACAGTAGTAACTTTAATCTGCTTTCTCATACCAGATTTATCCCTCTTTGTCAGAGATTACTAACTATTTCATCATTAATTATATTCAAGTTAACAGGCTACTTACAAATTAAAACAATACTCACTAAAAGTAAGGCTGGGTGAGACGCATTCGTATTTTTTTGCCTGAGTTATAAAATAATAAACTAAATGAAAACCATTTAATTCTCCTGACAACCTGTTGGTGACAGCAAAGTTACATTTAAGTGCAGTATGTAAAAACACACCAAACTGAGCCCTGCATACTCTCAAAGAGAGATGGACTCAACAGATTTTCATTAAATTGCTTAATTATGTTTATATAAAGCACCTGGTTTCTTCTAGTTTTAAAGTGAATGTCTGACCCAACAATGACTTGGCTAAATAAAACAGTGACTCTGAAGAAAATTGCAGATTCCTGGGTGGGGTGAACCCTTTTGTTGCTTTTAGGTAGGAACAAAAATTCTCATCCAGAGAGCAAATTAAACCTTGTCTTTCAAATGGAGTCACTGTTGCCCCATTTTGTGGGCAAACTAAATAACTGTGATCAGGTGTGGGCATGAAATAGCACTTACTAGATTTAACTCACCTGTTTTTTAAAGCTTAGTAGAGGGTGTAGTAGCTGTTTGCTCTCATTGTGCTCCAAGCCTGAGAAGGTTTAGGACTCTGTTGAAAGAGCTGCATGGGCACTTAGAATGGAAGGATTCAGGTATGGCTTGCTTTTCTAGGTAATATCTCTTAGAATGTTGTCCAAATGTAGATCCAGTTAATTGGTAAAATATGTTAGTAGGATTAGATGTGGGTCATATTTCTGTTGAAATTGGAAAAGACACCAAGGCATTTTTATTTAAACTCTTTCAGGGGAGAAACTGTGCTCTCTGCACTGTCGAGTTCAAGGGAGTTTAGAAGAGGAACATTGTTCAAGTGTTTATTGAGACCTGTGATGATACTAATAGTCAAATACTGAACAAATGTGTTTCTTTTGGCAAACCTGGCTTGATGTTTGAGCATTCAACTATTTATAATTTAATTACTAAAAGTCCTTCTGCCCTCTTCTTTTCCTTCCTTCCCCCGCAGAAATAAGCTGTTTTGCTTGGACCCACTGAATCTAAGCAGGGGTGAAATCTAGCTAAAACACAGCAACAGAAAGGTACAGTGAATAGAAAACAGTCAGTTTTATAAAGCAGTAGTTGACTATAGCTTGGATTATTCCTACCTTTCTTCAGATAAATGCATCTCAGTGGATGTATTTGAAGTTAAACTTCATGATGAAAGTATTAGGAAAATACGTAATGAGACTTAGACTTGTTTGGGGATTTGTTTTTTTTTTCGCTGTGTGTGTGCAAAGATACAATAGTGTAAGTGGCAAAAATCAAGTCATTTGCTCCTTTAATTTTGTCTGATCAGCTGTAACTCTAGATTATCATACAGATTTCCTGAAGATGAATCATTCAGTCTGCTTAAAAAATGTGAAATGATTGATACCAATTTTCTGTTGAGAAAGCCATGTTTAGTTAAATGGCAAGCTTCCCCTAATGAAATAATTGCCAAAATCTGGGCTGTTGTCCACAAAATGCAGAGAGGGTGAAAAACAAAGCATGTTGATTGCTAGCAAAGACCTATTTTTGCTGTCAATCAGGGCTTTTTATTTCTAGCTGGACAAAACTTTTAGATGTGATTTTGTAAGCCTTTTGCAGCATGTCTGCAGCATTTCAGGAAATTCAGGGATCATATATTCAGGGAAAAAATTTCACCCGAAACTTTCTCATTTTTTATCTTCTTTGTGCCTGTTTGAGCAGATTCAGTGATGTGTTTCTCCTTCCCCTAGAAATAGCATTTGTCCCCATGTTCTCACTTTGCTAGCCCTGCTGTAGTGAAGAGTCTACAGAGATGAATTAAAGAAATTGGGATATCCTTGCATTGCCCATATGCTCACTCTTGGGACGGACAAAAAGGGTGAAAAGCTTCCATTTTCCTCCAAGGATGAGAATGCTGGAAACCTTTAACTGATGTATTAACACGCTTTCAGTGCGTTGATCTTATTCGAACTATAAATTACGTTTTGTTGCAAAAAGCCTGTGTTTCATCTTCATTCCTCTCTAATGCATTGTTAGGAGAGCAGATTGGAAAAGTTAGAGGTTTTTTGTTGTTTTTTTGGCACAAAAAAAAAAAAAATTGCAAGTTGGTTTAAGGGATACTGTTGAGTGAGGATTTGCCAGTAAGGCATTTTTGGAGTGGTATTTTCCACGCTTGTGAGACAAGTGCAGCAGTTTATCTCTAGCTTGACTTCGTGCTGGTGAAGCTGAGTGATGTTCTTTGCTCATGGCTAGCCTGGACTAAGGCTGTGCCTTAACATGAGAAACACATTTGTTTCATAATAATGTGTAGATTCAAGGAACTGCAAAGCTACGTGAAATTCTTCTGTGAACATTGCACGTAAGCAGAAGGTCTTTCATAGTCACCGTAAATTGCAAGCGAAAACTTACCTGGTTCTGTTTAACAGTTCAGATTAGGTGATAACACAGTAACGATGGCAACTTTTCATCAAGTCTGTCTTGACATTTTTTGTTCTCTCTTTTGTATTCTTGAGGGATGGAAATACATTCCTTTTCTCTGGGTTGGTAATTAGGAACAGTACTGTCTGAAGAACTGTTGCTGCACGGTTCTGTTGTGCACTCTAGTAATTCTGGTAATTTTAGTCGTCTTTGGGAATTCAAGGGGAAACCTGAGGTACCAGATTTGTCAAGCACTTTTCATGTAATAAGCTTTTCCTCAGATTCTCAAGTGCTGAGGATGACTTACTTCTTTGATTAAGAACCTTTTTAAAAAGTGCAAAGTCTTTTTCTCTCTCATAATTCTCACTTGCATCTTACTCGTGTCCCCCTCCCTCCTCCTGCAGCTGAACTGTTCTACTAAAAGGCCAATTTAGTCATCATGAAGGGATTTTCATAGTCATGATGGGGTAAAGCAGAGTGTAAAGATATAGATGTTAATGTGTAATGGGGAACCGTTTAAAGGAGAATTTATTGCTGAAGCACATAGCTGCTAGTTCACACAGGCATGCATACATAAAGAGAAAATGTATGTATACAGATGTATAGTTTTGTCAGTGTGATACTGACTGATGGAGAAACTATAGATGTTAAACAGATACCAACTTGGAGGGGTCACTGGAATATGAATTACTGGCAAATTCAGCTGCTGATCTCAAATGCTGTTATGCTGCTCCTCATCATGTCCTGTTGTGACGTGGGACTACGCTACATCACAGGGCTGATGCAACGCTACACAGCAAAATGCAAGGTAATCTACACTGTTGCATCTGGAAAAGGAAGAATAAACATTTGCTGTCTATCAGTTTGGGTAGCAAGTCTCTTATCAGGTCTTACAGTGTTTTTAAGCGAGTTAAGAGGGTAAGTGTCCGTGGTTCGCTAGTTCAACATGTATGTGCTGATAATAAACTAATGTGTGGCTAAGGCTACTAGCCAGTTACTGCTCTCTGCATTGGAGCACTCTACAGTGAGCTGGAAGTGAAAATTCTGACAAACAAACTTGGTTATAGCTACAAGAATAGTTATCACTGTCTATCTAAATCTAGGCTGTATTCATAGAATTTGGTTTCTCTTGGCAGATTCTGGCAGTGGGGAGATTGCAGATAAAGGTTCTTTTCTTGCTTCTCATTGTGCTGTCTGACAGGTAAAATAGGGAATTTTTCTTAATTCTTAAATTCTCGGTTGTATCGCTGCATCTCTGAAATGATCTGGCAGGGGCTGGTGTGGCTGCTGGGGAGACCGAGGACAAAGGGAGCTCAAAACCGCAAAAGCCTCCACTCCTCAGTCCTGCCATTGGGGAACACGGGGAGGCAGGTGCTCTGCAGCTTAGGTGGGGATGTTTGGCTGCTAGTTGTTCATAGCTGATAAAGAGGACAGCAAAGCTCTGAGACAAGGCAGCGGGGGTTTTTACCTTTTGAAAGGGGGGACAGTAAAAGCAATTGTATCACTCAGGACAACTGGCATGCAGACACATGGCTCTCTAACTGTTCTTCATTCAATGCTATCCTGGAGAGTGGAAATTAATTTTGAAATAATGTATGCAGGAGAGTTGACATTTTTACATGTTGTTAGATAAGTTCTTTGAGTTACAGAAGCACTGTGGAGATGTACACTCAGTGCAGGACATGAAACTCTTCCTGGGTTAGGAATCATGTAGCTGAGGCTGTGTTCCTGCTGAAGGCTGCCTATGAGGCACGAATTTGGGCAGGACATGGAGGAAAGGGAAGCAAAGGTAACCTGGAGGAAAGATGAGCCATCTTTGTAGTCTTTATTTTTATTTGCAAGATATATCAATCTAAACTTGTATGCACTGCCAGCTGGATGCAACCTGGGCTGTGTTCCACTTTCTGTCACTAGCAGAAGTTTCTGTTTCTCCACGTGTGCGTAGCTATTTGAGGGTGCTGTGATACCTCCTGTGTGAGGATGATACTGCAGGTTGTTTTCTTAGTGGAGAAGTATTTGAGCAGAGCATGATTATTCTGTGTTCTGTGGTACCAGGTCAGGTTGATTGGATTTTCCTGAGTCTCAAAACCACGATGTTATGCAATGGGACTGTGGTAGTTGCTTTCTAGTTTGTTCTAATTCAGTTTATTTCCTCTATCTTTAATGTGTTTTGTCATGATTCAGGTAATATAAAGATTGTCTTGGAAATTATCTGATCTGGTGAGGAAAAACAGCATGTGAAAATGCTTTGTAAAGCAGCATAACTGGGCTTCAGTGGCCAGGAGCAACAGGGTTGATTCTGCTGCAGTATCTGCCAAATCAAGTAACTGAAACTCCTGTTTATTACACAGCATAAAAGAAAGGGGATAATACTGTTAGTGTTATGGGAAAATGACTGCACCTCACTGAAGCATGACTGTGTGGTGGGGAATGACACTACTAAAGCATATGAGTCTTGTGGCATAATAACTAAAACATACACTCTGTAGTGTTCTTTGTCAAGGCTTTATTGTAGATCCTCTTGTATTAAAATAGTGTCATGAGACAAAAATTGGCATTGTCTTTGTATGGAGCATTCTGGAGGGGAACCGTGCTTTCTCCTGCCCCTTTATCTAGGGCTTATAAATGAAAAAGCACTTAGTAGGATTTGTAGTCCTCATTAAAAGATTGTGATACTGGATTTATCTTGTCCTACGGGTAAAAAGCTGCTTGTCCTCTCCATTTCTTTGCAGAGCTGTTCAGATGAAGCACTCCCAGGACAGAGTAAATGGGCATGGTGGTAGAATTACCCTCTGGAGGGAATGAGACAAGACTGTTATGAGTACTTTGCTGCTTGTCATAATAGCTAGCTGAGTAGTGTTGGTAGGAATGTGATTGGCCACTTTGGCATGTTTTCTGACCCAGAATCTTGCCAATAGGCCGTCATTCACTGTCGAAATTAAAACCCCTTTGACAGTGTCCTGGTAAATGTTGTTTTAATGGCAGGAGTCCATCGATGCCCATAACTCCAGACCACTCCTGAAGTGTCTTCTGTCTTACGATCCCTAGTGCTGGATGCCAGGTGATACAGTGCTAGTTGAGAACACCATTCATAATTACATTAAACCTTTTCTGGGGAGCATTTTTAAGTTGCACCTTCTGTTATGTGTGTAACCACTCACTGCATCAGCTTTGAGGAAAGGGTCTCACTTCACTGCTGGAAAGTAAACATGACAGTGTGTGTATTTGGCTGTGAAGTGTTAGAGTGGTGTGCTCTGTGGCTTTAAATGGTGGAGCAGGAACAGTGGCAATGCAGCCTGGAGCCCTGGCAGCCATTTCACCTGCAGCTGAGCATTCTACTGCTAAATGACAAGCATGCTCACAGCTCTTGCATGGAAACTAAATGTTTTTGGTGATCTTATTCCCCTCATCAAAAATGAAGGGTGATTGTGTGCATAGGGAAATCCTATTTCTGCAGACAAAGCAAGGGAAGGTTCTGTGTGTACTATCTGCTTTGCTGTAGGCAAACTTGTCTGATTGCAGGGGCTTTCACATGGGGCGGCTTGCTGGGGAAGTTTTCCGGATCATAATATAAAAGCTGAAGAAGTATGATGCTAGTAGGGAACGATTTACTTTAGGGAGGGGTTTCATGATTCCAGTGCTGCTCTGACATTGACACAAATGGCACCTGTACCAGCACGGACAAAGGAAAGCCATGCCTTGTGTGCTTATCTGCAAGTGCTGGACCCTTGAGCTGGGTGGTGCAAGGTTGTCTCGGATGAGGAGCCCGCTCTAGCTGTCTCCTTAGCAGTATCCCCGCTTTTCTCAGAGGATGCAAAGAGAAGAGTTTTTGCATGAATAATAAAGAGCGTGTTTTCCATTGACAGGACTCTTATGTATTGGTTAATAACATGAACTGTTTATTTATTCCCCTCTTGTCTCAACTTTACTGGAGCCTACACGTAAACTCTTCAGACTCATAATGAGTTAATTTTTTAAAAGTAAATGTAACCTTCTTTGTATTCTCCTACACTTTCCATATATCTTCTGTGTATTTCAAAATGAGCCCTTTTCTCTCATCAATGTGTTCTGCCACTCTCGGTGCTTGGGGCACAAAATGTAAATTTTGTTCCTTTAGAGTTGTCATATAGTCATGATAAATACAGCCTCTTTTGAGAGTAGTGAAAGGAGAAACTGGAAGGAATGGAGAAACACCTTATATATTTAAAATGCCAATCACCCACTCCTACCTGATAAGAAACAGGCAAGCCCCTTGGAAATGCTTCATTTCCCTTCCTGCTCTGTAGTCTTCAGATAGACAATACAATAAATTGGTGATAGTTCTCAATAGGTTTCGATTTATGTTCCCTTTTCCCTTTATCCCTGCTTACCCACTCTGCTTGCACGTGCTGATCTCTGTTTCTCGTTCCAGTTCCCTTTCACGTTTTCCTCCAGGCCTGCTTCCAGACTTTGCTTTCTGCCCCTTTCTCCTTAGAAGTGGATACAGACCAGGGCAAACTGCAGGCATAGAGCTTGCTGGGGATTTCAGACTGCCCACAGCCTTCTTGCTTGGCTTTCTCTGTGAGGGTTATCGCTGTTGCCCAAGAGAGGCAGCGATAGTTGATGCTCAGGTGAGAAGACACCTTTCCTAAGACCTTCCTTGAAGAAACATCAGTAAAGCCAGTTCTCTGTGATTTTTCCACCTCTTTTTTGACCTTTTTCTTGCTGTTTGGGGTGAAAGTTTAAGGTTTTCCTCGCAGTATAACACATTTAGTGTAGGCAAATGTGAAGAAGCCAGAGATTAGCCCTATCTACCAGTGACAATCTAAACTCCAAGTATGTTTGTATGAGAACAAGGAATTCCTCTGTGGTTTGTTCCCTCAGTTGCAGCCAAACAAGTTTTCTTCTCCTTGCTTCCATGTCTCTCCATATTTTCTCCATGTTTGTCAATAAAACATTACAGACCATGTTTTTTGACATCTCCTTCATCCTTCAGAGATAGGTGGCTGGCTTGGCAGGATGGCCATTTAGCTAGATCTGAAAAATATGGGAAAAAGAAACAGATTCTGATTTTTTTTTTTTTCCACCTAAAATTTGCTATGTAACTACTTTCTGGACTTTTGTCCAAAGCAGACATATGACCAGCAGCATGACCATGGGCGTGCACATCCTTGTAACAGTTAAACGTGGCAAAAATATGACTTAACCAAGACTTATTCCAGTTAGCTTTCCTTCAGTACTCTAGAAGGCAATCAATGTTCTGAGAAGTTGACTTCATGCAGTCTGTGCTGCTTCGGTTTCAATGCAATCTGAACCAGTGCAAGCCAGACCAGGCATCTGAAAGTCTCCTGCAGCCTTTCTGGCTCGTTGAGAAAGTATTGGCAGGATACCTGCAGCTGGTGATTTGGAGAAGACCATTCTTCACAGCCTGCATTTTGTTGTGATAGCCAAGAGTAGTGAATGTTGCTGCTTCGTAATTATTTTCTATGTTGGGTAGACAGTGGTAATGTCAGATGTCAATGCACTATTGAAAGATTTGGTCTTTCTGGCTTCATGTCACTTCCTACATTCCCCACCTCGTCCAAGAATGTTGTCCCTCACCTGCTTGCGAAGGGCGGCAGTAACTCAGAACCTCCTGGTGAGCCAGGAAACTTTCAGCCTTTTCCTTTGCCCTCTACAGAGACTTGAAACATCTCTAAATTCCTCTGGAAGAGTATTTTCCTATCGATGATTGTTAGCTTCAGGGCTGAATGGTAGGGTGAATGACAGAAAACTGCGCTTGCTTTCAGTGCCAGCAGTGCAGTTCTCCCCATCTCTTTCCCACAAGTCAGGCAAGCCTACTTGCTTTTGACATGTACTGCGTACCCGTGGGCTGGGGGAAGAAGAGGGTGTGTTTTGCTGGCAGGAGTAGCTCTTAGGGCAAAGCCCTGTGAGAAGGCAGCATTACTAATTTTGATACATGTTACAAATATCTCCATGCATCTAATGTCTGTTTTATATATTTCTGACCTTTATTTCATAGCCTTTATCACTGTGGTGTCTTAGTGCTGAAAGAAGATTTTTGGCTTTGTAAGCTTTAGTTATTGATTTTTCCTTTAACTGTCTCCTCTGATTCAAGGAAAAAGGGAAATGGAAATTTGACCTAGTGCAACTCATGTCACAGCCAGATTCAATATTAATGTTCTAGATAGACATACATCAAATATCACCTTTTAATACCCTTATCAGTGCTTTTAATGCACTTCTTTGTTCTGCAGGCTGAATATGTGGAGGCTTTTTTAAAAACTTATTTTTAAAATAGGATGTTAAATGGCATTTACTGTTGATGACCAGCATTTTAATAGGTGTCCGCTATCAGTAGTGTTGTCCTGGAAGCACGCAGTGAAACCACGCGAACTACACCATTTCTTTAACTGGAACTGTGCTCATGCTTCTAATCTGGCTATGACATGAGTTAAGTATTTGGGTATCATCTATGAGTCCATCTCTCTGTAAATAGCCATGTCAGTGATGCTGGCGGTGAGCTGAGCGTGAGGTCTTTTCTTTGCCCACATTACGCTGTGCTGTGTCCTCAGGTGGAGAGAGTGGAAGTCTTTGTTTCAGTCTGTTCCTCGAGAAAATAAATTGAGTGCTATCCAAAGATCAGAATAGTTAAAAAGTGTTAATCAGCCTTCCTAATGGTTGCTGTTCAGCTAATCATGCTCAAAATGGCAAATGGTTGTAAAGATGTCAAAGAGATACCCAGACCACCCATTGTTTGAGCTCTTCCCATTCTCATTAAAACAAGCTCTTATGGCCCAGCTAGTGTAATCATGTGATAAAATACTCAAATTAAGAGCGTTTAATAAAAAAACATGGTGGGGAGCTTTCTTAAGTATCTCTTTAGTGTATCTTTTGCATTCATGCTAAGGACATTAGAAATAATTTAATCATTGCCTGATTATAAGAATGTTATAAATAATGAGGTCGTTGCCTTATCACATGTGGGCTAATTCAGAAGCTCATTATTTATTTGTCAGGCATTTAGCATCAAATCAGTTTGGTTTGACACTTGAAAGCAAAAAATTTAAGATGAAAGTTGAAATGAAGATTAAGAAGTAAGATTAAACCTAACAAGAGCAGAACAATTTTCCTTGCTAAAGTCATGCCTGCAAACAGATAGATGGATACAGTCAGACTCTACCTAATGTATTGTGAAGCAGTAATATATTGTGGAACGGAAGGCTTATGGTTTTGGATGGAGTGCTATTTTTAGTGTTTCTACATCTTTAGTTTTTGTGTAATCCATAGCTAGGGTTCCTTTGAGATTTTAAAATAAATATTTTTTTACACGTATACTTCCTTAAATGAAAATATCTTCCTCTTTAATTGTTTTATAAACTGAATACTGTTATACACAATCACTAGAATAAAATCCATTCTTCAGAACTTTTTTTTTTTTTGTAGTAGTAGAATGGCCAGGAATGAGTTTCAAAAGCTCTAAGTTCAGTGGGTTGCTCTCTTTCTGTATCTCTGTGTGTGTGTCTACGTGGTTCTTTGTTTTTATTACAGAAATCCATTGTTCTATGTATAAAGCAGATTCAGAGAATGAAACTTCCAGGAGTTGGATGCCAAGCGAAACTGAAGGGGGAGAATAGGACAAAAGATGACTTCTGTAATGGTGGCTTTGATGGAATTGTATCACTTTGCCCCTAAGAGGATCTTGGATTAGGAAGCTTTTTACAGTGTTACAGAAAAATGGAAATATCAGTGTTAATTATGGAGGTGTGTTCATTTGCTACTGTTTATAGGTGGATTTTTGTTTTACTGTGTTAAATGTTTTGATTGTGAGGGAAGACGGTTTAAAAAGAAAGCTTGAAGGAGGGAGGAGGATCTTGAATTTGCGAAACTAATTCCTTTTCCTCTGAATTATTTTGAAGTTCTTTGCTTTCTCTGTTCTGAAGATTGGACAGCTTATAAGCCTACTTGGTAGTTGGTTTACATCCATGTAAAAGGCAGAAGAGTCTTTGTTTAACTTCTCAAGCTTCTGCCTTTTCCATCAGTTCTGTGGAATTCGGTGTGTCACCTCTTAGTGAGGGCTGCGGGCGTGCGCTGCATCTCCAGTGTGTTATCAGAGGGGCTGAGTCTCAGAAATGAGTTTTACAGAGCCATCAGAGAGCCCTGCCACTGCTGAACAGTCAGGTATTGGACTTGCTTCTGCGGGGTTCCAGATTGCAGAATCCTCCTTGGATGTGAAGTTTTGCCTTGTGTGTTGTAAGATTGCTAGGGATACATGCATGGAATAACTCCCCTGTATATGTTATGCTTGCGGAATTAATCTTATTTAATACAAGCTGTCAGACAACATTACTATAATTTATTTACATAACTTGAGGGATTTGCTTCACATTAGTTTAACCTTGCAGAACGTTTAATGTGTTTTTGTGCCACTGCCCTCAGTTTCCTGGAGTCAGGCTGCTCAAATGTTTCTCAATTTGTGATTGATTTGTCTTCCAGCTGCTAATGTGAGGGGTGAGTGTAAACACTGGTGTTACAGAGATCTGGTAGTTGGAGCTCTCTATTGTTACATTTATTCAATTAAAGGAACGGCTCTGCCTTGTACTTAGTTAAGTTAAAAAAAAAAAGTTTTCATTAGATTCTTTTTCTCCTACAAGACACGCGATGTTGACCTTGTTTTATACCAAGTAAAAATCTATTCTTTTAAGGTGGGAAACCTGTATTTTGGTCCAGGCACTTTTGTGTGTATTAAAAGGTTAGGCTGGTTTTTGGTGTATTGTCACTTGAGACATCTACACCATGACCTGCAGCTCGATGGCGTTGTGTTTGTGGGCGTACCCCACTTCTGACCAAGGAGTTAAAATGCTGATGTCCTAAGGAAGCAGCAAACGGATGGGCGCCTGCAGCTGTTGGCTCCTGTCCCTGTGGGCCATGGTTATTATACAGTTACAATCTGATGGTATATGTTTTTTATCTTTTTAAAATCAAAACTGTTTTTTCTCTAACTTTTTTTCTAGCTGTCTGCAAAAGCTTTCAATAACGGTTTTCTGCCCAGTCTAAGGAAAAGCCCACATCTTCCTGCTCTTCAGGTTTTTTGAATTTTGGTATAAAATCAATGGGGTATACAGTTGAAATAGCTATTGTATTTAAAATTCTAATATAAAGTGCGCTCATAAACTTCATGAAGGACGAGCATGGGAATGCTGGGCTTTCAATATACTGCCTCTGTCTTGTGAAATGTGGGGTTTACCCCCTATGACAGAAATTCGATCCAGACACAGAAAAAGGAACTCGTTTTTAAGGTGAAGAGGGCATTAGGTGGTTCCTCCAGAAAAATCTCATACTTGTTACTGGTTTTAGAGATCATGAGGCAGAAAAGGACAGAAATAGGTTCCATCTGCAGTAGTTACAAAATGAGGGACTGAAGATAGGAAGTTGAAGCAGAATCTGATTTCCAGAATAGCAGATCCTGTCACCTCATTACGGGCTGTGGATAATAAATTTACATTTCTTGAGGTGCACACTGTGGAGGAGGGTCCATGTAATAAAAATGAGGTGGCTTGAAGCTCAGAAGGTTTCTCAGAAGGGAAGAATACTTTAATTGCAACAGTAAAGATGAGAAATCACCTCTGCAGTTTTTCCCAATGCCTCAAAAACCTGAAGAAGAGCCCATTTCTGACAGCTTCTTGGCTCCTCTCAGCTCCATGCAGGACTCTACGCGCTCCCCTCTCCTCCAGCTCCGCTTCCCTCTGGTGAGGCCCCCTGTGGCTCTCTGATGGGCGGAGTGTGGTAGCTCTGAGGCAAGAAGGCAAACTTAACTGAAATAGAAGGAGAAGCAAGAAAGCTGATAAACTTGTACCTAAACCAGTATTTCTGAGATAAAATAAACATTGTCTGCATTGCCGTGAAGGAAACCTTTTATTTTTTGTCTGCTTGCTGCATAAGGGAGAGGCTAGCTCCTCTTATCATTTATGACTTCAGCAAAGAGTGCTTCATCCAGAGGAAATTTGCCTCTGACATAAAATTAAATGGAAGACACCTTTTTAACTGCTCAACTGTAGAGCCATCCTGTTCTTTCAGTGTTTTACAGTTGGATTGTTTCCTTGGCATAGAAGAGGATGTGAAACTGTTCTTGGCTTTGTTTTCTGACCCGTGTTGTCATATTCTCCATGCCATCCATTCCTCCTTTCCTAGTTGTGGCAAGTTCAATGGAAAGCCCTGGTGTTCAGAGCAAGCTGAAGGTTTTGCCTTAAAAGTATCTGATCTGTGTGATGGTGGAGGAGGAAGATTGAGAGGCAGTGTCTTCCTCAGACTGGCAAGTGGCAAGATTTCCTCCTGCCCTCCCTTGCCACTATTGTAGCCCTGTCTTGGAGATGCTACCCTAAGGAAGACTAGGTGGAAAGGCAGAAAAAGTATTCTATAACACATATAGGCATCTTTTCTGGTTGAAAAGGAATGAAAACTCTTTGCTTTTCTAATTTTGGAACAGCACCTGAATTATGGACAAGGAGGATACTTTTTAAAAAGAAAAAAACAGGCTCAAATTGAGGGGCAGACACTATGCAGTTTCTTATCAGCTCTGTGAGGGTCAATACCATTGCAACAATGCTCCATTTGCTATGCCCCATAAAGCTT
The DNA here is from genome assembly GCA_009806455.1 of Tetrax tetrax. Taxonomy (NCBI): domain Eukaryota; kingdom Metazoa; phylum Chordata; class Aves; order Otidiformes; family Otididae; genus Tetrax; species Tetrax tetrax. The sequence continues at coordinate 336,053 of WHYT01017266.1, read as the reverse complement.
GGCACTGGGGGAGAAAATAACGTGGCAGGAGAGAGATGTATTTTTATACTTGCTTAAAGCAATTCTATTGTATTCTTGTTGGGTTTTACCATATGTGTTCAGTTGCAGCCATTTCTGTTTATGGAAGTTTGCTTTAGTAGCAGAAATATTGCTACAATTTTGTTTCCCCAAAGTAAATTGTCAGGGAAGATTAGTGAAGTTTGTGTCCATCAGCACTTAAATGCTTAGTTATCCAAAGGTGCACTGCACGAGAGTTTTGAATTTCCTTGTTCCATTTCATTTCCGTGTCTTTTCAATTCTGCTTTCTAAGTGTGTGAGTTCATTTTCATTATTTCCTTGTCTGTTCCAGTTAAAATATTGATTTTCTGTATGTCTTCCATCCACAGTTCTCAAAAGCATTAGCAAGAAAATGAAGGAGGGTACTTGCCAAGTCTTTGACTGGCTGCTGGAGAATGGACTGCTGTTTCTTTACTTTCTCCTAATGACCCTAAAACCTTTTAGCAGGATATGCCTCAGCTCTTCTCTGCACACATCCCATTTCCTTGTGTACCGCATGGGTATTAATTAGGTAAATGCTATCCTGTTGGTTTTTTTTTCTCCCCAGCTTTTCAAGTTTTTATTCAATTTAAAACACATTAGATATATATTTAACTGATTCTAATGATGTCATACTCTCCTAATGCAAAGTTTGAAGTTCATATCATTCTTTTTCTTATTAGAAGAGTGGAAAATTCTCCTTTCAGTGTAGTACTGCCTTGTTTATTTTGAGCATAATGAAAGTATAGATTTATTAGCATACATTTCTACTGTGCCATTTATAACTAGATCTTCTGTACTGTCTTATATTTTAGTTAAAGACACTGTTTTTTTTTTCTACTGAGCAAAGGAAAGATGGACTTGAACTATTTTGCATAGTCTTGAAATCTAAAAGACTTCCCACAGAAAGAGTTTCTGTGGGTAAACATGTTGTATTAGGTGCTGAAGCCAAGGGTATAGTCCTGCTGGTAGCTGAGCACCAAGGTGGGGAAGCGATTGCTTTCCCCTCCTTGTTAGCTGAGCACTTCTAAGAAATAACATATGTCTTAAAAATTTGTATAGCTCTTACCTCTTATCCCAATATACATAGGATCATTTTTTCTGCTGCTCTATTCTGCAGCTTTATGGTGAAATTATCTGGAGCATAACACTTGATATTGGTTTTTGAAGAGCAGTATGGAGTTCAAATAACTACATGGAAAAAACCTTCTTGAACTTGGTCAGTTTTTGGGCAAAGAAGCATTTCGAGAGGATCAAGTTCATTACCATGGCCAATTTTGAGGAAGTTGCCATTCTTAAGAAATTCATATTAGTAGGTTATGGCTTTAAATATGCTCTAAAGCTTTAGAATTCTTTTTCTCATAAAAGTTAAGTTTTAGTCAGAGGTAGAACACACAAATCATCAGGGCTGATTAATGAGGAAAGTGTAATAAATACAAGTTGAGAACAGAAGTTATTCATGTTAAGAGAATACAGTATCTTTGTGCAAATATATAAACTGAAACTTAAGGAGAGGGCGTACTCTGCTGGGGATAAAGGAGGCCAGTTGAGGTGACATTTGGGTAAGGACTTGTGTGGAGAAACTCTCAGGCTTTTGAGATCTGCCTGGCTGAGAGTGGCTAAGGGAAGTAAATGTTTCTCCTCTTACTTGAAGAAACAGTGACAGGTGTCCCAGCAGAGAAGGGCCTACAGTGGGAGGCAGAATGGCACTGCCTGGGCTTTTTGTCTGGTTTTTAGATACTAGGAGTCAGGGAAGAGCTTTGTAGCTTCTTTAGTTTTTTTTATGTAAGTATTTTTTAAGTGTGGTAGTGTTCAAGGTGTGCAACTGGGAAATGAGAACAGCCACAGAGGTTTCAAATCCAGTCCATCTGCCTAGTGCATAGTGTGATACCTTGGCTGGAGATTTCGTGATGGGGACACAGCTGATCCCCTATCTGTGTGACTCCTCCTATCTTCTCACTGCATGCGCTCCCCTGGCCCGTGTGACCACTGAGATACTGTGAAACCCTGCTTGAAACCTGCATCTTGTATTGATTGTTGTTTGGGGCTTTTTTTCCCCTCCTTTGGAGGGAAGATAGTAGCAGTTCAAGGAAGTAGGAAATTAAATCCAGGCACAGGACATGAGCTGAGCTGTTAAAATTTGATGATAATAGCTGGCACAGAGGGGAGTGAGGATAAGCTCTTTCGAAGAATAATGGTAATACTTATAAGCAAGTAATAAACTGATAATGGTAGGGGCTGTCTCTATATGTACTGCGAAGGACTGGCTCACATTTGCATTTGCTCTAGGGACAGTCTGGAGGGGAGTCCACCTCCTTGGTGGAAGAGAGGCACAGAGGGTCTCTGCTCCTCATCTGTAGCATTCCTGATTTTAATTGCTGTCAGCACATCCTACCTGTGTTGTTCACAGGCTTGACACTGGAGCAATAGTCTCTTATTTAGTGTGTCCTCAGAATGCAAGCTTATAGCAATATCAACAGTTTCTAACAGAAGATTTTATTGCAAAATAAAAGAATAAGGGGAACATAGAGAATGGCGGTTTGGAGGTGATCTTGAAACTCGTGAGTGTATCAGCTCATGCATTTCAACTCATTACTGTGTAGCCTGAAGTAAATGACTGCTGAATAATAGCTAAGTAGTGTCCAGACGGCAATTCTCATGTGTATCTCATTTCTGTTCCATTTGTATCTCTTCATAATTAAAAAAAAAAAAAAAGTTGCTGCTTCTTAATACTTGTTGGATCTGTTCTTGAATTCTGCCTTAAATTATATCCTCAAATTTGCTGCTCCCTGTGGAAGTTGGTACCAGATCAGGATTTAAAAGAGAGCTTATGAAGGGGGGTGCTGTTTAATGAATAAGGAGCACCATTGTCTCTAGTTTCATTCTTAATCAGGAGGAGTGGCAACTGGCTCTATGAGCATGTAATTTTGCAGCGTTTATGTACCTGATGGTTTCTTAATGTCTTTACCATAGCAAAGGAGAAGTCGTCAAGGCAGCCTAGATGGAAGTGAGCTCTTGCGCTGACACTGGCGGTCTCCTGGATTTGCTGCCCATGCAGTGAAGGGGAGCAGCCTCCTGAGTAAACTAAATAACATTCTTCAGCTTTAGGTGGTAGTAATTTTACGTTCTCTTTCCCTTCAAAGACTACTGAGGACACTGGGAGTGTTTTGTGGCACTTACTTTCAGATAAAATATTCCTTTTACAAAATGATATCATAGCTCCTGTGTTTTTGTGAGGCTGATATTCATATTAACTTTTTAAAAAATGAATCTTGAATTTCTTATTCTGCATAAATGAAATAATTCACTAAGGCTGTATTTTCAAAACATGAAGTATGAGGCTATCCTTTTCCATCGGGCTGCTGCCTCAGCAGTATTTTATTTTAATGTTAAAAAAGCAAAGAAAAGTATTTTTCATTTTTAGCTACTGTTCTTTGTGCTGATTTCTAGTTTGGAGGTAGGTATAGAGAGTCAGGACATCATCTTTGTATTACTGCGGAAGTTTCCTTGTGCTCCCTTTTCATGAAGTTGTTCAAGGGGATCTTGGCTGGGTAAAGCTTAGATTTGATAAGCTTGAATCTTCACCATAACCTTATCACTTTGTAATCTGTTTTTCATTTAAGTTATTTTTCCATAAACAGTGACATTGCCTTTCAGAGGTTTTTTCTAGTACACTTGTGGGAGGACTTCAGTTTTATTTTCACTTGTCTGATTTTTCCCTTGAAAATAGAATATGCCCTTGCTAAGTTTCCAGATGTGCTAGGGTTAGAATAAAAGCATTTGGAGAGAATAAGCTCTACTTAAGGAAAGAAGTTAAACTTTCACATTGAACTCGTGGCAGCAGGAGAGCCATTTAAATTGTTTTTGCTACTCCATTTTCTTATTATGCCTCAACTGATGCCAGTTTGTTTGCTTCATCTTTCAGATTAACTTGATTTTTTTTTTTTCCTGTTTACCAGCTGAACACGTTTCTTTGTAAATAGAACATTCTTGCACTCATGTCAATGACTCTTGAATTTTCAGAGTGCCTATTAGAAGTTGCTTTCAGCTGAAGAGGTCACAACAATATCACAGATGCACAGATTGCTACCCAATTAATACAGTTATCAACATGGAGAAATTATTAGTTGAGTGTTTGCATTTGAATATAGCTTTTATTTTAATCCACAGTTTGAAAAGCATATTTTAAGGAGGCAAGTTTGAATTGAAAATGTTCACAAGGAATAGTTTTTATCTTTTGTGCAGATCAAAGCAGCAAAAAGCATTTAACAATTTGTCTGTCTTTGAAATCTAATGGGGTTTCTGCGTTTCGCTAAATACAATAACTTGACACAAGTCTATTATTTGTTTTTATGCTGTAAGAGCTACTGTTATATTACTTAGTGTTCTTAAGACTTTTACAATGAAGATTTTTGTTGCTTTACCTATACAAGTAATTATGTTTGACAATTTGGATGAAAACTTGAATTGGCAGCCACTTTAGCTTTCTCACCAATAAAAACATGAAGCATGTCTATTAAAAATGTTTCTTCTGTAGTTCATTTTTGATAAGCTTTCAGCTCTGCCACAAAAGCCTCCTGTCTCCTTTGGAGCTAATTTCCTGCAGACTCCTTTACAATTTAGCGGTGAAAACTCTTTGTGATTAGTTTGCCCTAAAAGAAGGGCTAAGTTCTGATGGTATCAAGAAAAAGGTAGACTGGAGCTTTCTGAAGAACTGTGTAACGTGTTAAAAAATGTAATGTACCAAAGCATGGCGTGGTCCTGATGCAAAACCATTCTGCAGTTGGTGAGAGTTTGGGCTCCTGTGGCTGTGCTGATGGAGAAGGGCTCTGTTCTCTCTTTTCTGCTCTTGGGTTGTTGGTGGTTCCAAGAGCCAGCTTGACAGGGTCATCGCTGGGCAGCTCTATTGAGTTCTGCCTATATGTTTCGTTTGTTTACCTGTGTCATAAGGCAGAATGCAAAACTGTAGAGCAAACCTAGCATGAAAAAATGATTCATCTTGACCACAAAAAAGACTTGCTAACATGCACGAAGCTGAAGAGTTTCTCATCTTCACTACATGCACTAACTGGAGTGAATTAGCCTCTCTGGGTCAATATTAATTTTTAAGTGACCCTTTTCTTTGAGAAATTATTTACATAAGACCACAGTTAGGGCCACAGTTTAGTATGTGATCATCAGTGAATATAATCAGAATGATAAACAGAAAACTTCTAATTTATAGTCTTGTCCTGTATGTGTATGTGTGAGTACATAGAAATCCATATGATACCTCCATATAGTCATCTATGCATATCTTTTGGATATAAATATGGCTGTATATTCTGTACAGGAAGAATGAAAGAGTTAATTGTGATATATTAAGCTATTCATCATGTGAAAATTGGAAATAAAAAGCCCCAAATAGAAATTTTGTGCATGGAAACGTTTATTCACGTACTTCTGGGATGGAGGGAGGTGCAAGTTTGGTGTCCTATCAGGACTGGTGTGTAAAGATAAAATACATAATGATGCTATAAATGTTACTGAGCCAATTTTACTTGTGAAGATAATGATTTAATTTTGCACGCTGAAGCAACAGTGTGATTCAAATGAAACAATTGTATTTTTGGCTGTGAGTCCTTTTGGGTAAAGCAGCTGCTGCTGAGGATGGCAGTGGACACAAAGTGGCTACCTCATAACTGGATGAATAATCCTCCCCCAAATTAATGTAATGTACTTGGTATGTTTAGTTATCAGCTATTTTAGCATAAGAGTCAAGCAATTCCAGTCAAATTAATTTTGTCACTTAAAGAAAACAAGAGTGTATTGCACGGAGAAAATTTTGATTTGACCCGCACGATTGTCTTCTGTAGGAAAAATGCATGTGCACCTCAAGGACAGGGAACCCTTCATATCTCTCACTGCCTTCAACCAAACAATTAGTTCATTAATTGCAGTAAATTCGCAGAAACTCTAAGGGAGTGATTACAACTTGTCTTAAAAAAAGAAAATAATAATAAAAAAAAAAAATCTTCTGACTTATTTGCACCCTTTTGGTCTCCTGCTGTTTTTAGACATAATGTGTTGACTTACAAGAATGTTTGACAGTACTTTGAATGTTAAACATATAAGAGGTCTTCTTAAAGCTAAATCATAAATTATGTGTTTACCTCAGAAATCTGCCATTCAGAGTTACTTATTGTGAGTTATTGTTCTATTGGGAATAGATAAAGATGCAACATTTGGATACTGGAAATGTTTCAAATAGAGAATGCTGCAAATAAGGAAATTATAGAGGCTGGAAAACTATGGAGAATATGCACTTGAATAATGAAGTCTTCTGTGTGGATAGCAATGTTTTCTTCGATATTCTACTGATACAGGCAGACATAAAATGTATTTAATAAATGAGCCATTAGGAACCCCATCCAGTGCTTTGGCTAACAGGTCAAAAATAGAATCAACTGTGCTTTGTATGTGTGCCTGTCTAGAGATGAATAAAATACTAGGGAAGCTTGCCTACGTAAGCTTGCCTATCGTTTTGCTTTCCATGTGAGAAAGGGTGACAATTGCAGTTACCAACTATGATGGTCTGCTCCTGCAGTCAGAGTGCTGGGAGAAGACAGAACAGCAAAGGGAGCTGGGGACCAGGTGATTGTTTCCAAGCCTTTTCCCAACTCTTCAATCCCGCATCTTCACACCGTTCAGGGGCATTCATCCTTCTGTGCCCTGTCTCAGGCATTGCCTTAGCACATGGGGCTGGAAAAATGTGCTGCACACGTGTCACCAAAGCATGTGTTCCTAAATCCCCTTTAGAAGAGGGGAAGGGAAGAATGAATTCGCATAGAAGATTTTTAACTTGAATGAAGAAAATGCTCTGCTCTGCTTCCAGCTGGTTGCCTTCTCTCAGTATGCTGTTAGGTGATCCTACTCCTGGTCAAATTTGTGGAAGGCAACAATCTCATGATCTCTAATTTTACAAAATGTTAATAGCAGAGTACTCTAACAAATGAAATATATTGATGATCACCTTTTCCTCTGTATTATAGGACACTTCAGCTCAATTTCACAACATTTTCTGGCTTCAATATGAAATGTCAGCAATGTCTCCAGCATCCACCTTGTCCCTATTATCCACTAATCTTATTTTTAAGATCATTCCTGATGCTTTGTACATTTGTAGGCTTGTATGTTTAGTTGATGATCCAAGTTATATTACAATAAGCTATAGTTTCACATAGAGTAGCTTAAATCTATTCAAGGTAATAATATAATTTGCTGATTAATTTGCCAATTCATTCAGCACTCATTTTGTAGCCAATAAATAATATCCTGCAACGCTCAAACACTGATGACATCTCTGCTTAGCTCCATTGGTAAAGCCAGTGGAATAAAGCAGTACAGCAAATTGAATTTGTTTATGCAAGCATTGGGTCTGAAGTTGGGAGAAAATAATTTGAACATGGAACCACAGTGTCATCTGTATTCATAGGAAAGAATGCTTGTCTTCTGGTTCATTGAAAAGCGAATCAGACAGACGGAGTTTTCAGGGGAATTGCTAAAGGGTTTCTCTGTGTCTGCCTGGAGCTGGTGTGTATGTTGAACTTTTCTTATCTCTGGTAATGACATTAGATGGTGGAGAAAACACATACTGAGGAAGAGAAGAAAGGAGAAGGAAGGAAAACAGGCAAATGTTCATGGCTGCTGTTTTTCTCCTAGTGCACGTAAGCCACAGTACAATAACCCCCTAGAACGCAGCGGCGTCTGAGGCAGCTGGGTCAATGGGAAGTTTCCTTCGGTGCTGCCCCCATCCTCTCTGCGGTTCTGATGTTATTGAGTGCTGTCTGATGGCTTTGTAGGGTCTGCAGCACAGGGAGCTCAGCTACAAAGTAGAAATTTTTTCCTAAGACATGTTTTTGTCATTGTGAGAAATACAACAATGCTGTAACAGGTCAGATACATGTTTGTTTACTGTGTATAAACAAGTGATAGAGATTAATTTCTTTGTGCAGATTAAATACTTAAACGTTATTAATTTAGGAGTCTGGGACTGCAAGACTGCTTTTCATTTTAAAATAATGTTTTGGTTTATTTTTTTTTTTCCTTAGAACTGAACAGTGTTTATAAAAGTCAAGTACCCTGCGTTCGTAATGAGGATGTTGTGTGTATGATCTTCGTGTGCGTCCGTACTTGGAATGATCTGTGCCCACAGCTTCAGGAGCCGCAGTTGCTGAAGGTGACGTTCTTTCAGTACTGAGATCAGGGTGGATTTCCTTATAACGTGGGCTGTTCTGTGTAAGTTTCTGATGTCAAAACTGGATTAATGATTCCTAGTCTCTTGTTCAAATGTAGTTTAGGGAAGCAGAAGTGTGGGTCTAGGATTTAGTGTTTTCAAATACAGAGCCTTTATGGGAGTCAGGACTCTGGACCAGACCTGTGTCTTTTATATTAGCTTCATAGATGTTTCTTCTAAGCACTTTTCTTAAAAGAGAGAATTTTGTTTGTTTGTTTGGGTTGTTTTTGTTCTTTGAGACTGTTTTGTTCCTGCACAACATATCAGAGATTTCCAAGCTACATTTCTCCTTGCATAAAAGAAATATGACTTGCTACAAGGGCGTTGCCTGAAGTTCACACTGTTGAGACACTGCTTTTTTAAGGACTTGCTAAGCCTGGTACCTTTGTGAACGCTGCAAAATTTGAACCAGCTACTGAATTTCTCTCTCAGCCTTTTTTTCCAAAATATTCTGCCATTACCAGTTATTTTCTCTAGCTGAAAATCAGTACCAACATGCTTCAGAGCTATAAGAAACTTTTGAATAATCAGTATTTTAAATAATTTGGGGAGGTGATAGGCATGAGGAGATACCAAGGGAGAGACCTTGCTTAGTTTTAGCTGGGATTCTGTGAGATGAAGTTTTATTGTAGCAGCTTGGAGGAGGAAAAGAAAGGGAAGAGAGCTGTGAAATCACTAATTTGCACTTTTATGAATATGTACATGCAAAATATTTTTGTGTGAAATTTGTGCAAGAGATGATGAAATTATACCATATCCACCAGCACATGCAGCTATGAGCAGCTGGTTCTACGCAGAGGCCTAAATGACAGGACTCACACGATTCTGGTTTAGATGCAAGCACGCTGGTTTCGCTTTTTTTAAATGATGTGGATTTTCTCTTACAGCCTACCTCTCTTAGGAAATTTTGTCATCTCTGTGGAAACCTTCTATTTGCCTAAACATTGCTGAGAACAAACACTAGAGATTGTGGTAGAGCACGTGTGAGAGACACAGACATGAGGTCTGTGCAGGTGCTGATGAATCTCTGGGCAGTGAAGCACCGAGATTAGTAGAGCACCCTTCAGACACAGACTTACTTAATGCTGTGTATTTGAGGCTGGGGACCTCTCTGTCAGGTCTGCCCAGGAATATCAGGAAAGTAACACAGATGATCAACAAGGCATGGCAGCCTTCAAGGCAGAGGTTATATGGTAGATGTCGATGTTAACGCTTTAGTTTCCTCGCCTACCATTACAAATAAGAAAGGTGGAGAAGGACAAGCAGAAGTTCAACTGTTAAGTTGCTGTAATTCTTTGATTCTCACTGTTCAGTTTGGCACTGATTTTTGGAACCTGTTTGTGGGATCTGAGTGCCCAAGTTTTACTAGCAGCAATAAGAAGCAAATAGCCATCTGCTGTGGGTGGCTGCATCGCTGTAAATACATGCTTTACAGGTATGCTCATAACTGTTCAGTTTATTTATAAGCTTGCAAAAAAATTGTAACAGAGTTAGTGAAACAACGTTACTACATTTTCAGTGAGGAGCACACCTGCCCATCTTTTTCCTTAGGCATGGTTTCCCTTTTGAATACATAACATGAATACTACCAATGGATCTGAGCCACAAAATTCAAATATACTCCAGATCTACCTGGGTTTTTTGGGGGAGAAAAAAAATGTAAAATAGTTATTGTAGTAGGTATGTTGTTTTTGTGGGAGTGGTGAGCTGTATGTCTATTTTGTGTATTTACATTTAGTGGAAGAATCTATACATAGCTACTCTAGCAGTCATGCTCTTTTCCTTTATTGCCTTTTGAAATTTCTTGAGGTTTGTTTCTATTTCTAATGTTTAAACTCTTACATATTTCCCCCTTGCCTTGTGCTTTATATAAACGTAGTGTTATTGAGAATGGGTTACGTGTCTAACTTAAATAAATAAATAAAAAACAAAAAAAAAAACCCCAACAAACAGACTAATTGGTGTCAAGAAAAGAAGTGAGAAGCTTTAGAGGAGATACCTTAACTTTTCCAAGTTAAATGGACATATAGTTTCAATTTTAAATGCTTTTCATGTTAGAAATTATTTAAAAGATTAGGGGATAAATCTGCATTTCTGAAACCTCAAGGGAAGTTATGCTATCAGAAGGAAGTTAACATTGTAAAAATATAAGATGTAATGCATCAAATATGTGTATACATATCTATCTACACGTGTCTTTAGAATATCGTTAGTGTTAATTTAGTTAAAGTGTTAATGTAATCATTTATTTTTAAGGGGCCTTGAAAAAAAAAGGTTCTTCTAAAGACCATGTCGTGCATGCTAACGGTCCCTTGGTATTTTTTGCAATCTTCGATGTTCTGGACAAATTCCAACCAGGCAGTTATATTCTTATGGTTACAGACTCTTGAAGCGTCATTTGAATGTGATGCTTATTATCAGTTCCTCTTGTAAACTTCTGTGCAGTATTGCTCTGCGGTGTTAAATACCTGCACAGCACTTAACTACATTGCATTCTTATTTATAGTTAAATGCACCCAGGAAATAGATCTGGGCTGAAAGGTGATATAGAAACACCGTGGTGATGTTACTGCTTTCGGCAGTGGGTCCCTGTAGATTCTCAGCTTGCCATCATCCTTTCCACAGGTGAAGCTCTTGGCAGAAGTTACGAGTCAGCAATAGTGTATGGGAAAAGTCCCAGTGTGTCCGATCTTAAGCCCTCTGGGAGCCCCCTGCTCCACTATTTTTTTGCCTCCCTTGAATGCTAAAATATAAAGCACGAGTTGCTCTTCAGTGGTCTCAGCTCCTCTGGGTTTAGACTGCTGCTGGTAGATGGAGCGCAGCTGCGTGGAATTGCATCAGTCCTGTTGCCACAGAGGAGGGTACCTGGCCTGGTAGTGACACAGCTTTGTCTGTTCACTTGGGATTAATTTTGCCAGGTAGTGAAGCAGAAATTTCAGAACTGAAACAGAGGGAAGAAATGCAGAAGAAAGCACAAACAGCAGCTGAATTTCTTTTGCCAGTAGGCCAATGTATCTAACAAGGACAGATATTCAGAACCAAAAGAGTGGCAGATCGGTGCAGGTTTATAAAACGGGCCCAAATAGTAGCATCAATCAAAATCAACAGTTTTTAACATGCTAATTGGACATTTGCATGGTTTCATAGCATACCTCAGCAGGCCTCCAGGCAATTTCTCTCTCAATCTTGATAAACCTCCCTCACTGTATAAGCAGTCTTAAAGCTTCTTTCCAATCCCCATTTTCTACCTCAGTAGAGTTTCAGCTTGGATGTTCAATAGAGTGTTGTCATGTGCATCAGGGGGAACTTTTTTTTCCTTCCTCATTAAATAAGCCAATGAAGAAACATAACCCCTGTCACTTACTGCATTGAGTTCCAAGGGTCTAGACAGTATGATGTAATTTTTATAGGTTTTTTTTTTTTTTTTTCTTATTTGACTTGTTCATCTTCAATCCTCTTGCTGTTAGTTCTGTCTCCATAGTAAGCAAAGAAACCCCAAAGTGGATCAGTGAGACGTTTTCTCGGTGCTGTACAGTCAGAAAGGAATGCTAAGCACTTTTGGGTTACAGAAAGACAAATGATGACGACAAGGTACAATAAGGAGTTAAGTGAGGATTTGTTTGCATGTAATTTGTTAAAAGGTTTAGCGAGGGTAGTAGATTTTGGAGAGTGAAGTGAGAATTTTTGAAGTAAGAAGAGAGTAAGACAGGAGAGCAGACAAAGGGAAGGATGGGCCTTAGAATTTAGTGGGTAGGGATTAGACAAGAGAGGGAGGCTGTTTCAGTGGATTGCGTGCAGACTGGTAGAGCTGTGGTTTGCTTCTCTGTTCTGCTGTGAACTTCCTGGGTGACCTTCTGGTACTCCCATAGCCCATATTTCGAAGTATGGATCTGCTTAGTGCTCTGAGGCATGAATTCTGTTTTCAAAGTCATCTTAATTACGGAATGTCTACCTTAAGACTGTGTTAAACTTGTTAGTGGTAGTAGGAGTTTTTAATGAAATGTTTACTCTTGTATTGTGGAGCAGACAGGCATCCAAATCCCTATAAAAAAAAAAAAAAACCCAAAACAAAAAAAAAAACAAACCAGACTCATCATTCTTCTGCCTCATCTGTAAAATGGTGGTAATAATTGTATGTTTCACAAGGAGAGTCAGTCTAAATCCATGCCGTCAACAAAACATTTCAGATGTGTGATGTGCAGACATTGTAGGAGGCGCAGTAATTGTCAGAAAAAATTCTGTAGTCTGTGAGTCGGTCAGAAATCATTCTTAGTTAGCATCAGTCAGTGAGTGTATTGCAGTGGTTCCAGCATGGAGCAGCAATTTGTGGAATAACGACCATAGATAACCTGGTTATGATATGAAGACAACGAGAGATGAGGTCAGAAGTATGTCACTTAGCATTGCTGTCTTTTGGGGATATGGGCCAGGGAGTGAAATCTTCTCTTACTCCTAGGAAAATTATTCCACAGCGAGCTATAATAACCTAACACATCCAAAGACAGCTCTCTTATACACAAGACTGACTATCATACTTAATTAGATGTTTACAATCCATTGAATGTTTTTGTTGGAAATGTTTTCTGGAGCTTTTGAGTGTCATGCTAAACTTAGATATTTGCAGCTATAATGACTGAATATCAAAATCATAAATGAACTATGGATATCTAAATTATGTATTAAAAAATCCCAAACCTTCTTCACAGAAAACCTATTTCACAGCTCTACAGTTTTCAAAAGATGTCATAGGTGCCCATGAAATTATATATATGTGTGTGTGTGTGTTTAATATGTTTGTCTGAAGTTTAAACTTCACATTTTTGTTGCTATTGCTGGTGATTGAATTAACTTTTCAAGGCTTCAGTTTTGATTTGTTAGAACAGTGAAATGGTAACATATTCTGCTTTTACAAGTCCTCACCATGGGCTAGAATAGCAATGAACCAGCACTCTAATCTTATTGTGTTGACAACTAGCTTAGTTAGGACTATTTAGAAATTGGAGTTTTGTTGAAATAAATATTCTGCTTCCCCTGGGCAACCTATTGAAATTCTTTCAGTGACTTGTAATTTATGCAGCCTAAAGTCAGGATTGTTTTGTTTTGATGTTGCATGAATTAGCAGTGTTACACAGCACCTCCTCAGGGTCCTGGCAGTGGAGAGGTGGTGAGGTGGGTGGACCTTAGTCAGGCTGTGGTAGTAACAAGACAGAAAAATGTCTATTTCTTTTATTTAGGTGTTTGAAGATATGTTGTGCGTGAGCAAATGTGGTGTGACTGACTGCCAAACATTAATGTTTGTCTTTAATGTAATGTGGGTGAGGAGACTAATGCTAAACAAACATCTGCTGTAGAAAGTTGTGTTGTGTAGTCTGGAAGGAAAGAAATTAGTTCATGTTGTTCAATAAGCATTTTAGAGTTAGCTAGAACACCGTGGAGCAAGAGCCTGGAGTTTGAGGACTGATCCATGAATGGAAAATATAACCTAGGTGGAGGTAAGCATGTTCTGTTGTAATTATTCGGTAGTACATTCTGAGAGAATTATTTCAAATTAATCCAGAATTAAACCACTCCAGAGGAAATTAATAAATCGTTAACTGACATCTTTCATTTTGTCTAGTGATGTGTAACCTTCTAACTAACTAAAGTAAATGCTGCTGTGACAGTAAGGGTAAATAAGGCAGCAGGTATGTGACGTAGACTGGTCTGGCTGAGAACCTTTTCCATCTGCATTCCACTGGATTTTACATACACAAATCATCCCAATTCATGTCTCAAAAGAGCTCCTCATGTGCAAACAGCCAAATACATATGACATGTAAAGTCGGCATCTTTCTGAAGCTATTCTGTCAAAATGAGAAGAACCGTAAGGTGCTGTGGGTCAGTAGCTTGGCACACTGGCAAAAGAAGCAAGTGTTTGCAGCTCATCAGGACTTGAAACATGGCTCGCTGTAGGCAAGACGCGTTTGAGGCTCAGAATATGGATTTACAATGCAGAAAAAGTAGTAACATTCCGGATAGTATTAATGCTTGGTCATATTTTAAAATGAATTTTGTTTGTTCACGTGTGAACCTCTTGTTTTGTATGTTCATTTTCTTAGCACGGGTATCGTGATTAAAATTTTACTGACCTGGCTGGCTCGCAAGCAAATGTTAAGCTTGCATGTTTTGAGCTCTTTTACAGCAAACTCCAGCATTGTTTTCTATCTGCATTTGAAGCAGGAGGTGGATTCATAATGACTGGGGTTTTTCCAACTAAGTAAAGGAAGGTGTGTCAGCTTCACTTTTGCTGTGTAAACAGCAGATTGAACCTCAAAGATAGGATTTGTCAGAGGAAGTTGTTTCGTGGTGTCAAATAAAAATAAACCACTCAATAGTTAAAGGAGCTTAAAATAGTGTTTGGTGTCACTAAACAAGGCCCTTGGAAAAGAGACTGTTGGCTGAAGAACTGAGTCGCCAATTAAGTTTTGACATTGCTTGCTGGGAATTGCCAGTGACCCAGTTGTGTCTTCCAAGCCTTAAAGCCAGGAGAGAGTGCCAGCGTGTTCACTAATTTCATTAGACCAGTATCAGTTGCCAGTAAGGCTTCAACATTCACTGATCCAAATAGGGCGATATATCCATGTAACTTTGGAGAGTGTCAGGCCCCAATTAGGTTGATTATCATTGGATAGTTAGTATTCGGTGTTCTCAGTGACCACTGGCACCCTTTTTGCTGTACCAAGTGACAGATACCTGTTTGGCAGATGTCACTGTCCTGTGTAGTAGGACATTGTGTTTCACCGTTAAGCAGCGATTAAAATCTAAATACAGAGAGCTTGTTATGAAGCAAATGATGATGATCTCTTCAAGCTTGCAGACGTAGAAGGAAAGAAAAAAAAAATTAAAATTATTGAACTTTTCTACATTGGATCAAGGTACAAACTGTGGTATTTACTTTTCTGATTAGGAAGATGTGACTGTGGTCAATGGAGATAAAAAATTTGAAATATTTCTATAATACAATAAATCTTTTTTTGTGATCCAAACTCCACAGTCGCCAGCTTGGTAATGTTGTTTACCCGTAGTTAAGAGTATGTTAGGATGTAATTGTAACTGTTTGCCATGACTGGCTGTTAGAATGAGAGACCATGCAATTTGCATCTCATATATCCAGAAATTAAAAGTGAAGGACTGACCACTTGACACCATTGTAGTTCTTGAAATAAAGCCTGCTGAGCTCAATTTGTTGTGGCTGCTAAATGACTCTGCTCACCAGTTTGAATACATTATGAAATTCCTATTAGAAGATGGCACTACAATAATTGATGGCATAATGAAAGTGCCAGAAACTGAATGGAAATAGTGTTCTGTTAACCCCTTATTTCAGGACACAAGTTTAAAATGGATTCTTTGAAATGCAGACATGATATTTGTTCTGACCTCTAGAAAAGTACTCTCTTTTTTCCCATCTTTTTTTTTTTTTTTTTTTTTTTTTTTTTTTTTTTT
>WHYT01017266.1:281371-320237 GCA_009806455.1 Tetrax tetrax | reverse complement strand
AAAAAAAAAAAAAAAAATTAAGAAAATGTAGATCTTAACTGGCTGTTTTCTTCACCTCCCACTCATATGCTTAGAAGAGCTGATAATAGGCTTTCTGCAATTTAGAAATGGCTTTTTAGGCAGGTCAAAGTTAAATCTCGCAGTAGGTGAAAATGGATTACCAGACATGGAGCCCTCCCTGTTGTTGCTTGGGAGTCAGTGCTCCTCTGGCAAAACTCTTGACCATGGTTTTTTTGTTGTTCTTTGTTTGTTTGTTTTTTTTCCTTTCTGCTGATCTCTTGGGGTCCTTTTTCTAGCTGTGAGGAGCAGCATGCCAATTTCAATTAACATTTCCTTTAAAACAAATGTTCTCATCTGCTTAGTTCCATTTCTAACAAGGATACCAGGAGAGTGCAGGAGTATGGCTTTGTTTCTGTCACCGTGATGTCACTGCACCTTGGTGAGCATGGTTAACCACTATCCATCTGTGGCATTTCTTCAGGTTCTTTGTGATTTAAAGGTCAAGCCAAGGCCTGAAGACTGAATTCTCTGTCTGAAAAAAGGACATTATCTTTCCCATAACAGATGAAAAGCCAAAGCTCATTGCCGTTAAAATGATGGGCTGCTATCTTGCTGTGACCAGCAGGCCAAGGCTTGCTCTCAAGTTTTTCTGCAAGTGCTCTGCTGTTTGCAGGTTGGTAGAGATCCCAGTTATATCTCTGGGAATAAATTACCTTGGTAAATTACTGGTTTTACCAGACCAAAAGGCAGCAAGAAAGTTTTGTTAAGTTATCCTGAATAGCTCCCCCCCTCCCCCTTTAAAAATGAAGATACATACACATTTTAAAACAAATTCAAATATTTTCTCTTGAAAGTTTTGACACTTAAAATGTTTTCAGTGCTTCTTGCATTTGTTGCTATGTGAAGCTGAAATAAAAAAAGGTCAACTCTCTTTTGTTTTCTTTTATTCCCTCTCCCCTCTGACCATGAACCCCTTTAAATGTTTGCCTGTAATTATTTGACTCTTCCACTCTTGGCTCTTTCTATAAATCTTTAGCTGTATATCAAACACAGAGCTGTCTTAAACAGTTCTTGTGACAGTCCAAATAACTGCATGTGCCCAAATGTTAAAGCCTGGGAAAAAACAAGTCAGACAAATAGTTCTCGATCAAAACAAATATGTACCAGACTTCTTCCTGATTTTTCTGTGAAAATAAAGGTCTAGTTCCTTTTTGGCCTGTGAAGAAAGTAGTATGTCTTGAGTAATGAAAATTGGGAAAGTGAAGACTTGGGTTTACTCTTTTTAAGAACATGAGGAAAAAGGGGGAGGGAGGCACGCAGGCCACAGGCCACAAATATATACAGGTAAGGCTTCAGTCATTGGTTCTGGGCCAAATAACAACTTCATAGTGGTTCTTGTCAGTTCATAATTTTTAATGATTATTTCTGTTGCCAAAGCTATATGGTACTGCAGTTAGCATTCAGGCAGATCTATAGTGCTGTATTTTGAACAACAAACCATATATTTAAAAGCATTATTTAAATTGTTTCAGAAATAGAAATAATCACTCTGCCAAACAGGAACTGGGGAGCTGGTGAATTGGATGATATCAGTGCTCTGCCCAGCCTTGGAACCTGCTTTCAACAGATGCAGTTTCCTGATGCTTTGGAGAAGATTGCCAGAGCCTCCATAATAAGCAAAATAGAGAAAAAAATTTTGAAAATAAGACAAGGTGACTAGAATTGAATCCATCTGAATTCACACCTGCAGGCGGTTAAGGGATGCATTTGTTGTTGGCTACTGAAAAGGATCATAAGAGCCTAGGAAACTTTTGAATTGGTAACTTAAAAGATGTGAAATACAAGTATTCAAGTGTGTTTTTGAGAAAACACCACTCTTCAGATAAACCTTTAGGCCTTTATGAGGGCCTCACTAAAGGTAATGAATTTTTTTTTTATGTTTTGCTTAGTATTTTCTTTTTCTTTAAAAAAAAAATCAGTACCTATCTCCATTGATGTATTCATAATTCATTTAATCTAAATTCCTTTTCAGCTACTCAAGAAATATTGTGTTTTATGTCACATATGGAACAAGAAGTGTGGAGCACTGAGGAGTGAAGGCTGTTATCTTACTCACATGACAGCGGCATATATTATTCATACTGTAATACCCAAAGTGCAGGAATTGATAGATGGAACTTATATAGTCAACTCCCAAGCAAACTAAAAATATATTTTAAAAATAAACTGCTTTTTGAGTGGTTAATTCAAAATCAGATGGATTACTGCGAGATCCTCTATGCGATTATTTTTACTGTTGGGACTCAAACTGCCTTCATATTTTTTCTCACTGAGACTGGAGAAGTCTTAATGCATTTGATTTTGCTTCTGTTTGGGTGATTTAAAATCTGAAAAAGGGACCAGTAGATCAATAATTTAGTACAGTCAGATGAAAAGTGCCTTAACCTGTTGGTTTGATTTGAGGATATTATGGTGTCTTACAATACTGAACAACGGAATTTAGATTGTGTAATCCATATTAAAAATAACTTCTAGAGGAAAGAATATTGACTTGTGGAGGAAATTAACGTCTATGTCTGTTCCTTTTATATCGTATAGAAAGGTTTAGTCAGCATGAACGAATATTGCAGGATTACTCCTCATGCAGAGGGGTAGGTGAACCTCGCTTGTGGGTGCTACAATGTGAAGAGTTTCTCTTTCACATGATTTACTCAATCTGAGTAAAGAACTTAAAACCAGAGTCATCTTAAATCGTGACTGTCACATGGAAATTTATTTTTAGGAGAGCCTTCACTAAGTATTCTTCGTGAATGCTCTCCTGAAATATTCTCAGTGAATGACTTCATTAATGATTTAGGAGGAGATCTAGAAAAAGTCCGTGCTTTTACTGCAATAATATACCAGTGAGAGTGTAATTAATTTACTATGTCCTGTGACCCTGAGAAACGGCTAAACGTCTTGTCTCATAGTCACAAATGAAGACTTGGTGCCTTTGCTAGCTATGATTGCTCGCATCTTCGGAGGATGCCTGAAGCTGAGTGCCTGTGTGTTGAAGTTTCTTTTTTGGCTCACTGCTCAGTTCTTAGGCAATTCAGACCACTTGTGCATGTCTCACAGAGGCCAGGTAGTGATCACTTTTGTGATCCTTTGGGGAATCCATTCCAGATTCTTCTTGGGTTTTTTTCTCTGCAATTGCAGAACTGAGGAATCACAAACTACTTAAGTTTGTGTTCCCTAAAAATTAATTTGTTTAAAACTACAGTTCTCATTTAAGTATCAGAATACAATATCCTTAAAAACGGGCAGCCTGATTATTAAATTAAAGCTATGTTCCTGTGAAACCTGATTCAAATTTGTGTTGTCATCTGGAAAACACAGTGAACTTGGAAACACCATTCACATTTCAGGAATACCGTTCTCCGTATGGTATTCTCCACTTGCCAGGGTCCTACTGTTGTGGATTTTGAATAATCTGCTTTTTTCACGAAGGGCAAAAGCGATAAGAATGGTTCTCACTGAGATTTCTGTAAACCTTCTGTTTGTTTCAGTGCATGATATTACATTTGGCCACTGGTTTAATATAGATGATAAGCATGCGTAGTTTGATCAACCATAACAATGGAGTAGATGACAGGGGTGTCATACAAGCCTTTATGGATCTATTCAGCATTTGCTTTTAAGGTACTGTGTGTCAGCTTCCATTACAGCTGTTAAATTCTCACTCTTCTTTAATCTCCTTTATCTCAACTGGAGAAAATCTTTCTTAATTCTCAGAAAACTTATATCTGGCCCAAAAGCTGTAACTTGTAAAAAATCATTGCAGATACTGTATTTTCGCTGCACTAAGCTCAGAGACGAACATGACGGAAAATCAATAATATGCTTGGCCTGCAACCTCATCATTTATTGATTTACATGTCGTTTATCTCCATAGAAAATGCAATTATTGCTTAAATACAATACAGTACTTTGGTAATAGGACACAAATGTCACCACTGAGTAAAAAGGTCACACTGGTATGTAAATGATTGTCAACCCAGTCTCATGCTTGTTGCTGCTGTTATTTTGAAGAGGTTGTTAAGAAATGGGAGACCTAGTTGTATTTCTGGTGATGTTAATGGGAGCTTAGCTGTTGATTTAAATGCCATCAGTGGTTCCAGTTCTCTGGTCTTACATAGGTGCTTTTCACTTGTTTAGTTTTATAAAATGCAGTCAAGGCATATCACGGAGATAATGGAGGAATTCCATTCCCCGATGCAGGGCCACTGCAGTGGCAGTGATTGTGCTGTGGTTCCATTAGTGGTGTGTGTTTAGGAGAGGCTGCTGTGGATTTCTGAAGATTATGGTATAGAGCCTAAATCCTAAATCACCTGCCTTGAATTCTCTGTGAGCTGAGCAGTACGTAATACCCAGATGGGCCCCTACTGCTTGGGAAGCTCCTGAGTGCACGGAGTTCTCAGTGTCTACACCTTTCTTGTTTCTCTCTCTGTGACTGCGATGAGCAGCGTCACTGTGGTAAGCGATTGCTCCTCAGCTGTAGCAGCAAAGCAGAAGGGGCAAGTGTGCTTGGACAAAGCAAACAAACAAAAAAGGATTTGCTTAAATATATTTTTGCCTGTGTAGTTGGAAAACAGAGCCTTAAACCATTCCTCCAAATACACTTGGGAAAGGTATAGCAAAAATATCATAAAGGAAATGTTATTTTTCTAACTTACTCTGAGCCTTTCATAGTGATTGCTGCATTACAATCCAGCTTTTGTAATTTTTTACAGAATCTAATTTAGACAAGGAATCTCCCTGAAGTGGCACTACGTGGCATTATACTGCAGAATACCCGGTGAGCAATAGAGAAGGAAAAATTTCTCATGTGAAGACTTTTTTTCTTTGTAGCTTTAAAACTATTGGAAATTTTCACATAGAAGAAGAAGAGGTAAAAAAAAAGCAGGAATTCAGGAGAGATTGCTTCTCTACGTAGTGTTGGGCACTAAGCTCTTCCAACAAATTCAGCAGACTTTCACCTCTGTTACAGGAGGATGTGTAATGGCCTTAACACTTTTGCATAGTAACATGGTTAGGGCTTGATAAATGTGCTTCTGTCTTAAGTGAGTTCACTTTATCAAGGAAAAAACTGTATTAGACAAGTACAACTCTTCAATTTCTCAACACTTAACATAAATAATTGCTGTACTATGAAGATTTAAATGGGGATTGCCACTTTTATAATTAATTTTTTTTTTGTTTCATCTTCCTTACTAATTGAAAATGGGCTTTCAATGCAGAATGCTTTGAAATTGTCTGAAGAAATGGAATTGGAAATGAACTTAACTACAAACTGTCCAAATCAATCAGTGTTTCACAGGGCCTTTCTAACGTAGAGTTCATAATTTACTTGGGATTTGCCATAATACATATGCCATAATTGCAAAGTAATCATGCGAAGAGTGTACAAAATTTAGTATTGTGCTCTCGTGCTCCATTGGGATGAAATCTCTGTGCTTTCACACACCAAACTGGACTGGGGGCAAAGGGGTGTATTTTTCCATTAACTGAAGAGAGGACTTAAGTAAGTTAGGGCATTTCTCCAAGTCCAACAGGACTTTCAGATGTTAATAGCTACAGAGAAAAAAATTCTTTGAATTCCATGTCCAAGCAATCTGGTATTTCAAATGGTAGTGTTCTTGCTACACCATCCATGATGCTTGCAGCATGGAAACCATGGGCTTATATAAGAAGATGAGAGAAAATAAATCCCATGCAAAAATGCTTTGCAAAATTTCTGTAGATTTTCAGGAAGTTTTTGCGGAGTAAAGGTTCTGCAGAAGCAAGACTGTTGAATAGCTCCACGTATTATTTCCTAGTGGGGTCAAAACTTGTTATTGACTGAGAGAAAAATTTTGTGGAGTTAGTATTTTTCGTTTTCCACCTCCCAGACAGATGTAGGCTCAACAAGCATTATCTGGTTAATGGGGCTGCCCAATGACCTCCAAGTATTTGATCTCTCATATTCCGTACTTTGTGTGTAAGACTCATTCTGCTGTCCTTAATGACGTGCCACTACCAACTTGATGCAGTAGCTTTTCTTTTGGGAGCCTGCTGTGCAGTTGTGGCTAAATGACCTGTTGATGTTGTTCAGGGATCCACGCTCAGAATTTGTGCTTTGCCTCTACTGTGTATGTCAAAGAAATTGGTGAAAAAGTTAAATAATATCATAGATCTTAAGGGATTCCATTAGGAGCTCTTTGCTCTCAAAAAATACATTTGTTATAGCTAGGCCAGTTGCTTTATTGACAGTTGTCTGTAAATATTTCTTATTTCCACCTCTCCATTCAAATGTTGTGGTGAATATCAGATGGAAGCTCTGCTATGTCTTCGAACAAGTCACTTCTTGGATTAATTTCCCTTGTTTTGTCATTGGTAAACGCACATTACATTTTCCTTATCTTCTGTTACCCCTCTATATCTTTATGCTTTCCCTCAAAAAAAAATTTCATTAAAGTTAAGAGACCCCCTGTAACAGGCCTGTTCAGATTTCTGTTTTTATCTACAGGTGCAGTATTTAATATTCTCCAGCTATACAGCCTTTAAACTTCAGTTAATAGATATGTGATATAGTTATTTTGGGATGAGTGGAGTAATATGCTGTCTTTTTCAGAATTCTGGGATTGAAATTATTCTTTTTTCCAAATTAATGTGTGCTGGATTCCTGCAATCTTGTTGCTACTTCTAGGGTATCTAAGGCGTACTAGAATTACACCACCTCTGCGTGATTATGACTGGCATACATGTTCCCATAGGTTTTGTTGTTGCTTTGGTGGTGGGTTTTTTGTACTTTCTTGTTTTGAAAGAGGCAGAGAATGTGTGGATTTCCAGAGCATATTGGTTCTCTGCTGCCTGTGGTTCCTTGGGCCCTAAAAATAAGGAAGTCAGAAGCACTGAGAGCCGCAGTCAGTTTGAGGATTCAAGTTCTGCTCTCAGGTGGTTTGTAAAGATGTTCGGAAGGTGCATGGAACTGTGCAAAAAAATCGGTTAAAATTCTAGTAATTGTGAGGGATGGTAGAAAGCTGTAACTTGAAAGGTGTAGGCCAGATATTGCTGTTTCTGAATGTGGGCTTAAACACCCGTTCTACAAACCCCTTCGCAAGATTGTCCCATGCTCTAAGTTGTGCCGGGTGAGTATTGCCATGTGCCGTGGAACTTAATACCTATGAATCTTGTAGATTTACGTAAGTGGAGAAATAATGTTTGTTAGTGATAGTCCAAGATCTAGTGGAAATGAAGAACAAGGATACCATGTACTGCCATATCCTTGTCACCCCTTAAGCTGTTTTTATTCCCATCAGCTGCTAATGCCTGGGTCATTTCATATGTCATGGAGTTGCATGAGATGTGTTATGACGACGCTGGCATTTTTAAGTGATTCTTGTGTTTATTATTTGAAATTCTGAGGATAAGAGGACTGCTAACCTGATTGAAGGGGGTTTTTGCCTGGTTGATTTTTATGGACTATGTTAACAAAAGTTTGATTTCTTTGTCAGGTTCAAAATAATTTGAATATAGTGCTTTACCTTTGTTACTTGCAGAACGGAAGATGCTGTTTCATTCACTTCTGTAGATTGCTTGCTGTCTTTGATATTGTAGGAGAACCCTTTGGTAGCAGCAGTGGCCGCCTTGATTGTGTTCCGTCAACAGGACGGCATGAAAACAGACCTGGGTTTCACGCACAAATCTATGCAAGAGAAAAAAAAGATTTATGCACTCCGTCTTGCTGACTGTTCAGAGAAAATCTATGATTTCTAAACTATCAAAGAACAATAAGAAAATTAGCTGTTTTGTACTACAACAGAAATGCCACTTGCAAGACTAAAATATATCCTCCTACCCCATACCAATACAACCTGTCAGGCCACATAATAGTTGTGATATCCAATTTTTGTCCTCTTATTTTCTTTTCCGAAGTTGTTCTTCATGCGTGGCACTCCTGGTAAGAGATATCTAAATTAAGAGGCTAGTTTATTTAGAATTCATCTGTACTCAGTGTACATATACAAAGGTAGCCATTGCTCTTTAAGGTACACTTTTTCTGAAATCTGCTCTCTGGAAGAGTGTCTCCTTTCTTTTCTCCCCTTTTTGTTCTCCTATTCCCCTCCTTGCTCCTTTATTTCTTGCTTGAAAATGAGATTTCTAGGCTGACTGAAGACACGATGTGTTAGTGGCAATGCACAGGCAGTCACAGATGTGGAGAGTAAAGTTTGCCCTGCCTGACTGAAAGCCCTCCTGTGTGATACAGCATCCCCTGTCACGAGTAGGAAAAGATTCAGGAGAAAGTTAAGAAGCTAATGAAGTAAGGCTTATTTGATTAATGGCTAGAGACTAGGCTGTCACCTGTGAACAAAAAGGAGTGAGGAACCAGACAAGGATGATCCAGTCAATCACATCATTTATTTCTGCAGTAATTCAGCCTCATTGATGTGAAAACAGAAACTAGCCGCTCTTTCCCTCCCTCTCTTCCTACAGTTGTTCAAAAGTTGTTGTTTCTGCTGGTATGTAGTGAAGGAACCATGTTCTTTAAAAGGACAATCCATAGTTCAGTTCATATCCCTTCTTTTTTTATAGTGAAAAGTCTTCCAGAATGCAATTTCTGGGATGAAGTTTTTCCTTATCTCCTTCAGCATCTGCATTTTTTTCCTGGAATCACAGGAGGGCAAATGCCCTCTGCAAACACTCCCAAGATATTCTACAAAACTTTTTGCTTATTCCATGAGGTGACATGAAGAATGACTGGTATCTCCATAGCACGTGTGCCTGACTTTTTTTTATCTTTCTGATAAAAGATAAACTGTGGTAAGGAAGATTTTGGTGTTTGGGGAACTGACAGGAATAGGAACCACCCAATTAGAGAAGGCGTGTAAAACTGGGCATTAATAGCACTCCAGTTAGTGTTTCTTCCTGCCAGTGACAGCTCTTTGCAGTGCTTGTGCTGCTCTGGGCACACTAACCTGGCCTTGAAAATGCCCGGTTGAACAAGCTGGCTTCAAGTGATATAATACTGAGCACTTCTCGTAGTCCAGCCAAAATCATTATGCTTGGGGTATTCCCTCCAGATGTTCACCAAAATGTGCACATACCTCTTCTGCCAGCTAGCTGTATGGCAGGAGCATATCTCTACCTTGGCCCAGCAGGGATTAGCTGGCAGGATGGAGTCAGCAAGAACTGGACTGGCTGTGTGGAGCGGTGTGCAGGGGAAAAGAGAAGTTAAATATCCTGTAAGTGTGATGTAGAATGCTGTCCAGAGAGCAGAGGTCAAAAGAGCCGGCAGGCACAGTCAGGGGACTGTGGGACTGTGAAAGAGAACGGATTGTGTAATTCATAGTTATGGAGTAATCACTTTGCAAGCTGGCCAGTGTCAGCTGAACGGACACATACCTGGGACTGAGCCCAGCCTGCGAGCTCAGGGAAGTTTCCTGGGAAGCAAGTACCAGCCACTTTTTGGATGGACAGTTAGGTGGCACTTACTGTGGCTATATGGGCAGCAAGCTGTCCAGTTATTAGGAACTGCCAGCTGTCTTCAAGTGTAGCACTGCTGCCATCACACATACGGAAACCAGGCTTTGCCCCTGCTACCAGTACGCCTGAGAATATGAATATTTGGAATATTTAGTGTTATAAAGAAATACATCCCTGTTTACTAGAGCACTGAGCTAAGTACTTGGACAGGTGGGTGTTTTTGCGGACAGTCAGTGCAGCTGGTAAGCAGACATTGAGATGAACAGGCAGCTGAGCACTGCTGTGCACGGAGAAGTCACTGTTGATTTAAGTGATCTCATGCCCGTAAAGGTGGGGTTTTTTTTTTATCACTTACTAAGAAACAACAAGTAGTAGATAAAAATG
Source organism: Tetrax tetrax (assembly GCA_009806455.1). Lineage (NCBI taxonomy): Eukaryota > Metazoa > Chordata > Aves > Otidiformes > Otididae > Tetrax > Tetrax tetrax. The sequence goes on along the minus strand of WHYT01017266.1, from coordinate 310,349 downwards.
AGTTTCATCAGAATAAGTTTATTGCTGGAAATCCTTTTGTCTTTGAGTCTAATGCATGAAAACACAGACAGGGCTGCCTACACAAAACAAAACAGAAAGCCAGCTAATGCCTGTAAAGCTTCCAGACACTGCTTTTTAGTCCTCAGAGCCCCAGAAACAGATGAAGGGCAATTCAATTGCTCTTAATGATACTCCACTGAATACATGATTTATTTCAAAAAGCCAACTGCTCTAAGTGCCGTTGACAAATACAATAATAATGTACTGGCGTCAGTGTCAATGTAAAACTGTACACCATTTTATACATTTTGTGGCTTGTAAACATCAAATAGTTCATTTTTGGTATAGAAAGGAAAAGCTGACTGGGCTCAGCAGTGATGTGTCGTATCTTCCCTAGATCTATATTTAATTCTGGATTTGTTGGTGCAATACAACTTCAAAGAATAGTAATAGCTGGATTTTTTTAATGAGCAAAGCTACACAAAAGTATGATTCTTTGAGATGAAAATAGTTTTTTCTGTGAAATCTTACATGCTTCATCCTAAGCTGATGCCCTGAGGAGATTTCTCCATGAAAAGAAACCTACTAAAGGAAACACTGCAGTTGTGAATGGTTTTGTATTTGTTACTGTGTTGTATGCACACATGTGTGCAAGAATATGTATATAGGTTTAAAGTTAACTCATCTGTAATCTACTCTAGCTGAATGTTTGTACTTAAAAAACCACAATGGCAGTAGTATCGAACAACCTCAGTAGGTGACAATCTCACCTGAAGTGCTTTCTGTGAATCAGTGCAGATGTGGGGGCTGAAGAGGCCCTGGACATTGCAAATCTTAGCATTCCTGCTGCACCACTGAGCACAACAAACTACTTGTGCAGTTTTCAGGTTAGCAGAATTGCTTTCTGACCGAAACAAGTTCATTTAGGACGTCTTCCCTTTTTGGGCCTTTGCATCAGACAAACTACTGCGCTAACATACATTCTGTTTCTGAAAGTGAACAGTAATACAGGGCGTGCTGGGAGGTTTTTTAAGAGAAAATGTGTAAGGAATATGGCAACTCTATCAGTTTTTGATTCTTGGCTGTCTATCCTGAGCTGGAGATTGTGTGTGTTCAGACCATCGTGTTTAATATCCACAAAAACATAGGTGTCATTCTTAAATTTTAGTCCCTTTTTGAACCCAGTAATACTCTGAGTTTCTGAAAAAAAAGCACAGGGTAGCAAATTGCACAATTTAACATCTGTATCATGTTGATTATTTAATTTCTTTTTTCCTTTTGCTTAAACTGATGACTGCTTAGTTTCTGATCAGGCCCTATGTTTTCTGTTGTGGAAAAGTTATATGTGTCTCTTCATTTTGTTCAAACTGTATTTGATATTATACATTTCTATCAGATTCCATCCATTCTTCTCCCCTTTTCTAAAGAGTATGGAACAGGGACCAAGTGCATTTTAGTCTGCTAGTGCTCAGTCCAAACCATCATGAAAAAATCACTGTGTCAGTGACTTCTGTTGTTGAAGGAGATAATGTGGAGTCAGATCAGGGAATCTTTGAGTAACATTATTTTGATTTGTAGTAGTAGTAGTTACAATATTTATTTTGCTTGGATTAATGGAATAAAAAGCACAGCGGGGATGGAGGCGGGGAAGAGAAAGCGAAAGAGTATTTCTTTATAATTTAGTAGCATGCAGAAGATTTTGGAGTGGGGAAGTTAGTCTCATTAAATCAAGGTGGAGGTCATAAATGAACTTGAGGCTAATGCATGTTTATGCCCCACAGATTTCATAGTACCATCCAGATAGCACAGGTTCACAGGAGTCTTTTAGAGAAGTAGTTCAAATATTTAAATATTATTTTTTAAAAAATGAAGTAGTGATTTTTTTTTTTTAAATTGGAAGCATCTTTTGACTGTAACTATGGAATGTATTAAGCAACACAGGAATATAATTTATTCCAGTAGAATCTAAGTCTCAAGTATAAGTCAGTGTGTCATAAAGAAGTTAGAGGGATGATCCTAACTGCCAGTGTTAAGAACACACATGAGGATAAACAGAAAGCACTTAGTAAATATAAAGGATGAAACAAATATGTAAACAGGGTAGTTCTAATAAAATTTCTTTTGCTTTGTTTGTTTAAAATTGGCATCAGATGACTCCCTGTATCTCAACTAAAGGGTTTTTAAAGTATTTAAGGAGCAGAGAAACATCAAACTGCAGACAAGAAAATTGTGGGGCTTGTAAACAATGACTCTGTTTATTGTAATACCAATGAAATGTATGACGACAGCCTCATTCAGAAGTGAAGACTGAAAGTACCAAAGATGATGAGATCCTCAGCTGAAAGACTGAATATGCAGAACTAAGATGTTCTTCATAAATTATTCTTGATTGGCTTTATAATCAAGAGATTTATCACTAAATAATGGCAGACTTGTGGACTGACCACAAGTTTAAAGCTCTGACACCTAGATAGGATTACTGTCTTTGCTGTATTGGTAACTGTGGGGGATGTTTTCAATTTTTTTTTTTTTTTTAAAAAGCATATTGCTGTAGGAGAATTTGGATTGGCAGTCCTTAAGAGTGTAGAAACCTTCCTGTAGAAGATGAAGTCAAGCTTAGCTAATGATGAGATCTGATGAAGTGGTTTGTTTCTGGTTAAATAGAAAAGACTTTATCTTATTTAAAAATAGAAGCGTGAATGCTTATTAGCAGTGTGAAAGGAGCAGTCGCTCACCCAGTGAGCAGTGGGTGATCAGTGTGGAGAGGCAGGGTGACTGGTGAGGAGAAAATTGAGCTCATGGATTCTGATGTCAGCCACTTTTCCGTCAGGTACCGCTCCCTGGAGGACCTGAGTCTCTGTTAAGAAGGGAGAGTTTATGGTTAAAGACTAGTTGTTTCTGTGCCAATTAGCTGCCCTGAGAAAAAGATTTGTCTAGTTTTAATAGTTCATGTATCCTGCAGAAACAAATGCACCCTGAAAATTAGGCCTGGAACCCTAAGAAAAAGTTTGTCACTGCGTCTTACGGGATTAATATTTCGCAACATAAGCAAAATGTAAAGTTGCTATCCAGGCCTCACAAAGAGCCAAGAGTTAGCCCAAAGTTAGCAATCACTTGACACGGATGAGTTTCCTTACATCTCTTGTTAAGGACATGCTGCTGGGAGGTGTTCTGGTCTCTCGGCTGGGTCAGTAATAACATCTCAGCAGGCAGCGCGAAAGCCTGCAGTAACTGTGCAGAAGTTTCTGAGTGGTGGGAATCACTTGTGTGTGAAAGGGCAGCGTATGTTAGAGGGTGAATGTCTGCCCTCCCAGCGACGGTTGAATGAACGAAGTCCCTGAACGTTTTCTAGGCCAACACCAGCCTGGAAGCTCAGACGTTCTAGGGAAACATTATGATGTTGTGAGACAGTGATCTCAGGAAAGGGATTTTAGATGCTAAACACTTCATAACAAAATCAATTCACATCACTGAATTCCATATTAAATTTCTCATGCAGCTTACTGCTGTTCTCTTTCAGAAAACCTTATACATTGAACTGAATCTCGTAAGAACTGTGATAGAATTAGCTGAGAAGCTTGTTTTCATTATTTCACTCATTTCACTTCATCACTTCATTGTCTCAGTAATTGTTCGCCAGTTCATTTAAACTAATCCACTATTTGTTATGGTCGTTCTTAGTTTGGTTTAGTTTTCTTTTAAGAATCCCTCAGTTATTTGAGATTGACTTGAACTAAATACCTTGAATAGCAAGAATGAAGGGAAGTGGAGAGTTAAGGGCAGTGGATGTTCCTTGTACTGCTCTTGGGTGTTTATGAGCTGTAACTTCCTTGAAATTAGGAGCGCTGTAGAATTGAACGGCTAGAAATAAATGTGTTAGTGCAGCTGGGAAAGTAATGTTCTTTGTGTCTGGTAGGACTGCAGTAGGGTAGGCCTGTACAGCAACAGCAACGTGGCAGTTGGCGCTGGAGAAGGAGGTTTCACTGGTGGCGTGAAAGTCATACCCCTGTGCTCAGTCTTGTGTTCTGCTCTCTCCTGGGTGAAAGGACATCAGCTGGGCTGCCAGTAGAACTTGCTGCAGATGGGATTGACAGAGAAAGAGATTTTAATAGAAGTTTAGAAAAGTTGAAGCTAAATTTATTTGGTCACTGTTTATCTCCTATTATTTCTTGAGTGCTTGTGTGCAATTTTTGTGTTTCTGACCTAGGACTTTCAGATAGAAGTTTATAGATTGGATTAAGCAAGTTTTCTAGGATCCTGTCAGTGAAAGCTAACAGTCCATTTTCAGTGTCAGAAGTTATTAGAAATGAAATGTAGAAATGGGAATTAAATACTGGCACTCTCAAGTACATGGCAAAGCTTTTGTAGCCTACAGTGAAGCCAAGATTCACCCATGAGCAAAGAGAAATGAGGTTGATACAGGTATCCAAATGTGTCGTGTTTATGAAATGCTCAGGATAAAACAAAGAGATGAAGTGTAGCACAGGGCCTGAAAAGCAGTAATGATTAAGAGGAGATAGTACTGGGATATGGTGCAGTTGGGTGTTAGTGACTGGCTGCGTGCTCATAAAGGTACATGAAGAAGCTGTAGCAACATGCTGAATTGTATTTTTGGTATCACAGCTTCTGAGAATATAGGTAACTAAAAGAGTTGGTTATGTGATTTGGAATTATTTCCTTCTGATTTTTGAGTCTGTTTTGCGGCTCAGGAGCATGTGAAGGTAGAACCAGGCCCTACATGACATAAAAGCCAAGAATTTGCACCAATTAAAACTCACAAAATGGGTGAGTCTCTAGTTTTTCTTAAGCCAAATCAATTGAGGGAATTTCAGGATATCCGAATGCTCTCTCAGCATTGCTAGACCAAGATGGGATGTTAGGGCTTGCTTTGTGGCCGTGCTGAATGGGCAGGTGGCAGGCAGCGGGGAATTAAGCCTTCCACTGCCACTGTGCTGTCATGTGAAGTTCAAGAAAGAGTCAAAGAACAGTAAGTTTGGTTTTGGGTTGTTTGTTTTTTGGTTTTGTTTTGATTGGTTTGATTGTTTGGGTTATTTGTTGCCAGGAGTATATGTCAACATTGTGAGCCTGGGCAGAAATCAGTTTTCAGCAGTTCCTCTGTACAGCCTCCATAATGCTCAAAGACGTAGAATTTCCTGCCACCTTTCAGATGTTAGCTGACAGTGCAGTAGCTGTCTATAGCATACTGTTACTTTTTCATCTCATCCTTGAACAAATGAAAAGCACCAACAAATGCCCTACTCCATTATTTTGTATTAATATATGTGTGAAAACCAGCTTATTTGAAGACTAGGATAAGGCTGTCTCTCGAGGTTGCAATGAAGATTTGCTTTTGAAATCTTCAGATAGGAAAACATAGCTGGCACCCATCCTGTCTGTTTATTTGACTGTAATGGTTGAGAAGTTCTGTAGTTGCTCTGGAAAAAAAGCTATAAACAGTGTATTGCTTAATCTTGAAAGAAATTCAGCTAACGTTAAATTAAGGTGGCTTTGAAATTTGTTTCTTAGCATATCCAGTCACATTAATAATAACAGTTTTACGAGCTCCCAGAATTTTTAATACTTAGGATGAGCTGGAAGAGACCATTTCTAGATTCGGATGCAATATATGTAAGTTAATTTTTCCTTTCACCTTACCCTGATATAAGATGTTAACCTGAATGCCTGGGTTCGCAAAATATGGCATGCTGGAATTACTTCTTTCTGGATGAAAATGGTCCCTAGGTTTTTGCATAGTTTTTAGATTAACCTTAGTTTAGTCTATAGAAATGATCAAATTTTTGAAAAACTTTGAGTACCTCAAATAGACCTTCTTTGTCAAAGGAGGGTACAATAAGCTTTAGGATTTACCAGTCAACTCCATTTCAAGAATCTGAGTTCAAGTTAGTACTAGTATCAGATTGTTGTTAAGCCAAAGACAATTCAAATTCAATTTCATATTAGCAACAGAATATAGGAAAAAAATAAAAATATGAACTTGTCACTTGTCATCACACCAAGCTTATTTAACTCACTGGCACTTGACACAGACTCTTTGCTGAGAAGAAAATCCCCAGAGATTGTATTTCTTTGCAATGGCAATACAGACAGTCTTTTCTAGAAATATTTTTTTAAAAATTATTGTTGCTGTAGGTTTTACTAGTGTGTATACTGTTACATTGTTTTGTGTACTTATAGTAGAGCTCAAGTGGTAAAACAGCTCTCTTTTTAGAAAGGGAGCATACCAATTACAGCTTCAGGGATAGCTTCAGTACCTTTGTTCCTCCTGAGTGGAAACAAGAGTTAATGTGATCTTAATTTATAAAGCCTGGTGGGGAATTTTTGTAGAGTTAACTCTTCTGCAGAAGTTGAATTTTGGTGCACTTATTCATAAAGAATAAATGTTTATGGTAGGAGCCTCTTGATTGATCATAAGGTGAGCTTGTTGATGAAAATAATAAAACTGTTACATTACACCATTTAAAGCTCAAAGCTCGGACCAGGGCACAGAGTGCACCTCAGGCATTGCCACTTAAAAGCCACATCAGCCCGGAGAGTCGGATGCTATTGGCTGTTAGGATGGATAGAAGATAGACATATATATGCGATCACTGCGACACACCTCTTTAAAATGCAGTGTGTGTGACTCTACTGATTTACAAGTAGTATATTTTTGTTGTTTATTTGGGAGTCCAACATTAGTGGACATAGAATTTATTGAGGTGAAAATACAGAGCACTTCAGAGTTCTCTGAGTAAATTTCAGTACTGTGTACTGCAAACCAGTACATCCTCTGAGTATGACAGAACAGTTAAACTTGTTTCAAATTCTGGATCACACTATTTTCATCTCCCTCTAATCTTATATTCTCCTTTAAATTATGAATTGCCCAAGTGGCATGAACTAAGCCAAGGGAACTTTTGGAATGTATTTAATATGATTTTATTAGCTTTACTGCAGGCTCAGGATATGATTTGGTGTGTTGGAGATGTATCTGCATTCAATGATGCCTCCCTCAGGATTCATTCTCTTTTAATGAACAGTAAGAGGCAGTGGCAGTGTATGTGATGTATGTTTTAGCATGGTTGATGAATTTCTGCAGTTAAACTGTATGTGTTAGTTATTTATTTTGTATTATTTACACTGCAAGCTTCTTGAAGGCCCTAGCACCATTGTGATAGGCAATGTGAAAATATAGATACTACCTGTATTTTTTTTACTTTTTTTTTTTTCGTGAGAATGAGGCAAAAGCAAGCCTTGAAAGAAGTATAAGACTCCTCCTTCTTCCTCAGGTACAGTTAATGTTCTGGGACATAGCCTTGGCTGATAAATGATTGATGAATGTGAGCTTAACAGTTTCATTGGTTCTTGGCGTTCTTGGGATTTTAACACTGTTGGGCTTTTTGCTGACTTTGACTTCATGATCCTATTTTACTTTTTGGCTCAGAAGAAAAAGTGGACTGCTAAGTATATTCAGTAAATCAAACTTCAGAAAAAAAGACTACATGATGAAGGGACAGTGTCTGGAACACAGTACATCTGAGCTCTGCAATACTTACTTTGTTTAATAATAAGTTTAGATTTTAATGTAATGATGGCAAGTTTGGCCTACTAGATATAACGTTTGTGAATAATGCACTTCTGACTAATGCTTGCTACACAGGTAGTCAATTGTAGCAGTCAAGCATGTTTGTTTAAGCATTTACTGAAGGATCTCCAATAGCAATTTTTGCTCCTGTTGGAAGAAATTAAGAATGGTTTTCTATAACAAAAATGCTGACTGAGTGCTTACATTATTTAATAAAAATTATGATTTTTCTACCGTCATAGCAAGAGACACCTAAAGGCAAAGACCTAGTAAGACATCTATTCATTGTTTTAATGGCAAAATAAGCCATCTTCTTTAAAGACACTGAATGGAATTCAATAAGTGAACAGATCCCTCAGAAGAATGTGAATGAGTCACCTTAGTGGTTGGTTTGTTTTTGTTTTTTTTTTTTTAAAGTGGGGTGGAATGGCAGTTTATGCACTAGATGGAGTCATTATGTCTGTTTAAATAAATGCATAGATTTTGTCTATGATGGCGGGTTTTTTAGGTGTTCCCAAGTAATGATTGAAATTCATCAGTTGCTATGGCTCGATATTCCTGAGTGCAGGTTATCTTCAGGAACTATAATAAATAAATCCCATGTAAGACAGCTTCATTACAGCATTTTCTGATGTTTTCAGTTTTGTGTTGCTTCTTTCAATTAATTGTGTTCATAAGGCAAAATTCAGCTTGCAATGAATTATTTCAAAGTCATGTAATTTTCATTCTACTGAATGCTGGAGCAAAACATTTATAGTTCTCTGCATTACAGCCACTGGAATCCACTAGGATTATCAGCTATGATAAAATGATGTTATTGAAGAGCTTGACTCAGTGACTATTATATATTTTCTGCAAAAAAACTCAAAATCTGTTATTAATTTCTTCTAATCAGTGGATGAAGAGAGAGGACTTGACATCCAAATGTTCATACAAATTGAGAGTCTTTCTACAGTGGCTTAAAAGCAAAACTTTCTAAGATTAACCACCCAGGAAAGGTTAAAAGTGATGTTAGCTACACGCTCTCTCATTTCAGTGGAGGCATGCTGTGCCATGGAGATACAAAAAGAAAAACTGCTAAATTACTGTAGTGCTTCTAATGTATTTAGAATTTTTAATAGGAACTCCTATTATAATGAGACGCTCTGAAAGTCTACTATTGAATGGATCTCTCCTTTTTTCATATTTTCTGAATTTCATATTTAAAGGTTTACTAAGAATGTTTGTCAGAGTTTCCTGATATGTTTTTACTAATCATCCTAACAACTAATTAAAAGTTATCTGAAATGTAATCTTTGTCAACTCTGCTGTAAGAATTAGCCTGATTTCCTAACCAGAGCTAGTACTATTTTTAATTGTTCTGCATGCAATGAAGTGGGCTATCTGAAATTCTAGAACAACTGTGTGAGGATGTACTTTAATATTACAGACCTTAAGTACTCTAATAAGCAGAGTTTAGCAAGTGAAGCTTGTTGTGACATAGGGTACCCTTCAGCATTTGATGGTACTGTAAAGATATACTAAGAGAAAAAACTGGTTTACAAGGAAAATGATAAATTCCTCCTGGCACATCAGAGATGCAAAAATAAAGCTACTTTAGTGTATTTTGGCAGTTCTTCAGGCTTGTTTTTTTTTAAAAAAATAAAATGGTTTCCCTCTTTGCAAGCTCAATTTATCTGTTCTGTAAAGCTTGCTTTGCCATACTTTACACAGGAGTGATAGAAGGACAAGTATCCCGTCAGTGCTGAAGCATTCTACCATGTGATTCAACTAATATCTGTCATGTATCTGCCTTTCCCTGAGGAAAGATAAGTAAAGCATGTGTAATAGGTTGGAGGGTTTTTTTTTTAAATTAAAGACAACAATTTAGAAGTGGAGCTCCCAAGTTTGTTGTTTTGTTATGTTCAGCTGTGTAGTACCTGCTGTTTAATCTCCTTTGCTCTGGATGTAAAGACAGATCATCCTCTATATTAAAATAGCATATTGCATCATTGTCTAAAAGGCCAAGGAGAGAAGAAGGGGGGGAAAAAAAAACCACAAAAAAAACCTACCATAAAAAAGGCTGTTATTCTTAGATAGATATAGCTAGAGTGGGTCAGGGGTGAGTGAAAAGGTCAGGGACTGATGCGTTCAATCTCACTTGCTGTTATCCATGCTGTAGTTCATTGATGACTTACAAGATATGCTTTTTCAATTGTTACTCTAAAGGTCTGTGTACTTTTTTTTTTTTTTTTTTTTTTTTTTTTTTTTTTTTTACACTGTCTACTTACCATTAAACTGCCTTAAATCCTCCAGTAAGCATCAGTTTGGCCATTAAAGTCTTGCTGCTGTAATTTTTCTGCATTATGTTGACATTACATTTCAGTAGTTTAAAAAGCAGCATCAGAACACCCCAAGTTCACAGGTCGAATTAATTTCAAAGTTGGATGAAGCACGGAATGGTATTAATGGAAAATTGATCCTGAGAGATAAAGCTCATTACCTGGGAATGCATAACTGGAGTATTACCTCAGCATAGGTCTCTCTGTGTCCTCTATAGGAGCGGAGTTACCAAACGTACAAGGAATTTTTATTTATGTATTTTCCTTAGAAGGATTTTTAGAGGACATTGCAGTGTACTTGTATGCAAACTGTTAAAAGAATCTTTTCAGTGTTTGAAGGAGAAAAAGAAAGTCCATCCAGAATTTTCTTTAAGTATGAAGTGATTGAAAAAATTCTTGAGTAAAAACTGAACAGTCAGTATGGGGCCTCACTGGTGCCTAGCTGCTGTCTGGATAGCAGAGACCTACTGAAAGTAGCATCAGCGTGGCTCTGAGCAGAGAGCCTCACTTGAAATCTCAGGATAACTACATAGTTCTGGGGTCCGACTTGTGTGAGCAAGTTGCTTTTCTTCTGTGCTTCTCCGTCAACATTTCTACTGTGTGTGATTCTGTGTATCTTAACCTCATCCTAGATGCAACTGAAAGTCCTTTTGTGTTTGGCCGGTCACTCAGAAGACGTGTCATTGAATGCCATTCCCTCTACAGGTGTCCAATCAGAACTAGTGTCTAACTGGAGCTGCTTTGTTTGAAATACTCAGGCTAACAAAGGAGGAGCCATTTCAGCCTATTACTTGTGAAAGGAACTTCCCTGGACTCAGTAAGTGGTGCAATTTGTGTAAGAACTGCACCCAAGTGCCCTAAGCGGGTTCTTAGTGCTGCCCTGTAGACTCTGGATGGCTCCCCTGCTATGCTCCTTTGTTTAATCGTCTTTCAGGAAATCTCTTCTCAAATATTAATTTCAGGGTTATTAGCATCTTTTGTGTCTCACATCTGTTGCAATCCTTTTTCCCTGGTTTACTGGAAAAGTAAAGCAGCATCCTACCAAAAATGAGTCTATGTGGGATTACTTCATTTTATATTTATACAGAACTTTTTAAAAGAAGTTCTTTATACCTGGGAATTAAAACTTACTGATGCTGGTAAAAATAATAGCACCTCTCGTGGTATTATGAATGGCTACTATGTGTAGTGGTAATTCCCTGATGTATACTGATGTACAGCAACCGGTGTACCTCTCATCTGTCTGACATAAAAATCAGGTTGCTGAAATTGAAAAATAGAAGACAGGAGTTGCAGTGAGCTGTTCGCCAGAGGTTTAGACTCTGCAAACAAGATGCCCTAGGCACTCATGAAAAATGTAGCCTCTCTGCCTCTTTTTGCCCAGCAGGGTCATGTCCAAATCCTTTCACCTTTAAATCACATTGTGTCTTGCTTCGCTATTGCATCTTGCCCTTGTTTCTAGTTTGTTGCTGCCTTAGAGGCTTCTGTTGTTCCAGAGACTAGAGAAGAACATCTATTAAGAGAGATTTATTTGGAAAGGTCAGACTCTACATTACCTCAACATTAGGTTCAGTCTGCAGAATAATGATTTCATTTAGAACACTGAGGTTCTTCAGATTTATCACTTAGTTTAAAATATGACTTTGAGGAATCAAACATATGTCAAAGTCTGGTAAATAAGTGAAGCTCCATTTTGCAGAGGGCTGCTGAAGGAGTGGATGCTTTAATGTATTGTTCATTTGTTTACACTAAATTTTTGTTTTAATTAACATTCCTCCATATTGTTGATATTTAAAAAACAGCACATCTCCCCAAAATAAACTTTCTGCTCCAAATTAGAATTCACGTTGCTTCACATTTCCTGTTTTAGGAAAAGGAAGTATTATAAGTATGTAATAGACAGAAAATGGAAGAAATTGATCACTTCTTATAACTGTGGATGTTAGTCTAATCATATACAGATAATACCAATAAGCTTTCTTTGTGTCAACTACAAATCAGTATCTATTGTTTTGTTTTGCAACTCATTAGTGCTTCCCCATGAACTCAGATACAGCTTCTTTTGTATTATTTGCACTATGACAGAAGTACAGCTGTATTAAAAACTGAGATTTTCAAGTCAGTGATTTATACCCTGGCTTCATTGACAAGGACCTCATTGTACCTATTCTAGGGCTTTATGCCTGCATGATTTATTAAAGTGCATATTTATATGTTTAACAATAAAGCACATAGGAACTGTAGCCCTGTGTAGTAGCAGGTGGAAATTTACATATATATGCTAGACACAGTATGAACACAGATCAAAAAGAGACTCTACAGGCATCTCGTTTAAGCGTTGACAGGATACAACAGATTTAGATGTACAGGAATGTATGAAACAGTATTATCTGGCTATGGTCTTACAGAGCAAGTGGCTTGTGCTTTGTTAAAACTTTTGTGGACATTATAGTGTGGTTTATAGAGGTGTTTGAAGGTGTATAATGGAATAATTTGGTGGATATTTATGGGACTTCTTCCCAGTGTGAGAGCAGTAGGGGAGAATGTGCTTGTTCAAAGTGTAACAAGCAGATGAAAGATGCTGGGGTCATGGACTAACCTGAGGCGGGGATTGACCTCCAAATACTCAGTGAGAGCCAAGTAAGACAGACACAGACAGGCTAAGAAGGGCTTTGAATGTGAAGATAAGCAGTTCATGTTGGAGGTAATGGAGGAGGAGGAGGCAGTGTCTAAAGAAAGAGCATGTAGGAAAAGCAGTTAAGTTAGGAAAATGATGTTTTCAGAGACTAGTAGAAAAGGTTGTGTGATTATGTATATATTCTGCATGTCATGCAGAAAAGTTCTGTATGAGTTTGGCATGCTCTGGATATGAGGTTCTAGAGAGAGGCTGGGTTTATAAAGAATGCCCCGGGCCCCAAGGAGAGGACAGGGTAGGGATGCTGAGATTACAGGTATTTTATTATTTTGTTTTATGGGAGTGATAAGAGGAGATGTTAGGGATGAGGGTTTAAGAGGTCTTCCCAGTTAGATAGGTAGTTCTGTGGAAGTACCATAGTGGAGATCACAATGGAGGTCACAGATGCAGCTCACTCTTTCAGTCTGAGCAGAGATAGGTCTGGCGTATAGTGAAGAATGATAAGACATCATAGATGGAACCTGAGTTCTGTTTGCAAAGGAAACATTTGAGAGAATGTAAGACAGACAAATGGTGAAATGCTGAGAAATTCCTCCCAAATGTTGCAAGAAAGGATGAGGATGTGAAAGATCAGAGGTATGAAGAATAAATATCATAAGAGCTAAATTAGAAGACTGAACAACAGTTCAGTTAGAAAACTGAACAACAGGATTCCAGAAAGAACAATGCTGTGTGTATTTGGTTTTACTTCTCTTGCTTGTTTTTTTTTTTTTTATCTCTCCTTATTTTACACAGTATTGTCAGATCACTTTTTCAGCATCTGCTTCTTGCTTAAAATTGCAGCTACTGCCTGTTTGTAGTCTGTTACTTCACTTGAGATGTGTTTTCCCAAAGTTTTCCTTATTTTCTGCATTTTTTGTCACCCTGCATCCCTTCTTTAACATCTTCTTAGTCTGTTTTTCTTTAGACACCAAATCCAAGTTTCTTTTACTCATTTCAGAGCTCTTCAGCATACTGGCTTTCTTTGTTTACTCATGTATATTTTCCTGATACTTTGCTTCCTTCCTTTTTGGCAATGTGTGTATTTTAGTAAACATCTTGAAGAATTCTTTCTTACCATCTCTTGAGCATGGATCATCCTTCCAAGGCTGATGTCTAACTTAATCTCTTCTTTTTCTACTGCTGTTACATATAAGCAGCACAGAAATTAACAACTGAAAATAGCCTTCTACCTTCATATTTTTATAAATTATGGAATACCGGAGATGGGATGTTGCCTTCCTTCCCATCTGAGGATACTAAAATGAAAGCTACATAACAGTTGCAGAACTATTCAAATTTCTGTATCAAAAGCTTACTTCTTCACTACCTTAAACCGCATATTCTCATTTATGTCTGTTCAAAGTGAATGCAAAATCATAATGTAAAAGGACTATTCAGGATTGCATGGAAAATCAGGCATGAAACTAAAAAAGAAAAAAAATCAGCTGCTTTTGCCATTACTACTTAACAGAATCTGTCATTTTGTCAGTGATTGAAGGAAATGCTTTAATGAAAAAAAAAATAAAATAAAAAATTGGAGAGGTGCAAGTAGTATGCTAATGATCATTGAAAATTGCTTGTTTTGAGATTGACCCTTGAAACCTCGGTCAACACAGTACTGAGTTTTCTTGTCCAGTTGGGTTTTTATCTCTCTTCCCTCACAGTGGTGTTTGGGCATCTTTTGCTTAAATCCTGCAAAACGATTTACAGAGATTAAATAGACTTCAGCCTACCTGCATTATTTACAGTATTTTATGCTTAGATCAGCTTTAACACAAAAAGTGACTTGCCAAAAGAAACACAAGAGATCAATGGCTGAGTTTAAAAGTAAGGTTCAGGAAGCCTCATTGAGAGCTTCCTCTCTACCCGCTAGACACTAGTTACTCCATAAATATGTGATCAAAAGATTGTTTTAGTACATGCCTCTACTTGAAAAAAACTGAAAGAATTTATCTCCTTGGAACCGTTTAATAACACTGAGGTGACAATTTTTTAATTGTAAGTCAAAATGAATGAGCATGTTACTTGAAATCTGTGTCGTATCTGTTTTCATTCCTGAAATACGACCTGTCGCAAGTAAAATATTTAGTGGACAGTACAATGAAATCACTTGTTATTTATGGAAACCTATGAACTCTGATTGAGGGGAGCTGTTGTCCAAGCTGGCACTAAAATGAACACGAAGCCTGAGCCTGCCGGCTTGTTTTGTGCTGCCACCTACCATTTAACCATGACACGTCTGAGCGCTGCCCGAGTTTAGCATCTCCGTTCTCTTACTTTGCTCCGCTGCAAATAGTGTCTCACTCTAAGCAGGAAGACCACCCTAGGATCAAAAAAATAAGGGGCACGTGCTTGTGAACAGTTTTCTATCAGAAAATTTGGTCAAAGGTCTTTTAATCAAAACGTCAATCTTTAAGACACACATCACAAAACTTAGAGTAAACTTGGCTCCCATTGCATCTTTTCAGTCATTCTGAAAATGACTCTGGAAAGTCTCTCAGCAAGAGGTGGTTGGGAAGAGAGGCAGCACAGATGCAGAGGAGCGGTTCTAAACTTGATAAACTTGATATTTGTTGTTTCTCTCTCTCTCTGAGCTCAGCCCTTTGGGGAAGCGATGAAATAGATCTGGGCAATGCCAATCAATAAAGTGAAAATCACCTTAAAGGGTATGCTATAATTGCAACAGTATGAGATTAATCCCTCGCACTCAAAAATACATTTGAGTTTGTTTTTATTTAAGGGGTCTGCAAAGCTGCAAAATGGTGGTGGCTAAAAAAAAAGTGTGCTGGATTCCTTCTTGTTTAGGTGACAGCAGCTTGTTGTAGATGGCAGTGATCTTGGCCTCAACAATGTTAGCAATGAAGTCATGCAGATTCCAAGGTGATTTTTAAGCTTGATTTGCTGCTGACTGCAAGCAGAAAAGACACTGGTATTTGCTTTCTGTGTTTTGAGGCCATTTTTAGCACTTCAATCACAGTCAACACTATTGGCAGGCTCTAAAATATTCGTATGAGCTCAGTGCACTAGTCTGTTCACTAGTTCACTCCAGCCATTTTTAATATATCAGCCTTCACAGTTGCAAGGTCCAGTATAAGTAAGGATGGGATCCATCCTCTCAGCTGCTCTTTCTCTCATGTAATTTATTTTTTTTAAGTGTGAGACCTGATTTTCTTCCTCCTTTGCTATACTTTGTCATTTGAATCTTACATGGTTTTTCAATGAAGACTTTTCCAAACCTTTTTCTTTCCAAGCTAAAATTGTGTTGGCATAACAATGTGATTTGTCAGTGATTTTATCCAGGATACATCTGCTCTCGTCATTGCTGGACATGGTGTTAATTAGATTTCTCTGAAGCTGATCTTGCAGCAGATGTTTTAGGATTACCCTTTACCATGTACCTAGGAGGTCAGAGACAAACTTTCATTGGAACAGAGTTGTTTCTTGTGTCTTGGAGTTGTGGTTTGTTGCCATTTTAAGTGATTTTCTTTTCACAGATCAGTGAAACACTGTCACCAATTTAATTGCAACATGAAGCATCTCATCCTCATCCATTAATAAGAAGTGATTTTGTAGGGCTCTGTGTTTGATGGGAATGGTATATATTCATCCTTTTTTAATTTTTATTTTTCTTTTTCTTGTATAGCAATGAACATTTGGGTGCTGTAAAGTGTTGATTACAGCCAAGAAATATAACGTCTGGGGCAATAGGGCAGTATTTTCACTGTTGTCCAAGTATTTCAAACTGTTAATACTTTCCTGGGTTTCTGTGCACTATTTGGAACAGAATGCTTTTAGGCCAGGGCCCTGTATGGAGGCTGGTGCAGCACTACCCCTGCTGCTTTTCCTCTTCATTTCACAGAGGGGAGACGCCAAACTTGCCCAACGACTAGAACGTGCAAAAATAAATGGGGACATGATAAAGACAGAAAAAAAAATGATGCTGCTGAATTTAAGTGAACTAAAGAAGCCTAAGCAGGCTGCAGTCAAGTCTTTGTTCCTTCCCACCCTCAGTCCCTACCTACCCAAGGGTGTCTGTGAGGTTTCCTCATGGCCAGCGGCTCCGAGCAAGGCCCAGGGCTTCCATCTGCGCAGTCCTGTGTGCCAGCGCTGTCCTCCCCGGCCTTCGGTGGGGCTCTGCCAGCCCGACCCACTGCTGGGGAGCGGAGAGGCGAGGCCCAGGGTGCGGCTGCTTGGTGCAGGCGGCCCGGTGGGGAGGGCTGCAGCCTGAGGAGCAGGTCACAGCCTCTGTCGGCACGGCCGCTCTCATCTTGTCAAGAAACGGCCTGCTGGGTTTTCAGGGGGCACTGTGTCTCCCCATGCCTGCTGTGGCCAAAATGTATCCCTTTTCTGAGAGAAATGGTGGTGAGAGACAGCTGCCTACTGAGGAAGAGGAGGAGGCAGAGCTGAGGAGAAGGCAGAGGCTGCGTGGCCATGGCGGGCACAGGACCTGCTGCAGGCATCTTCCCTCAGCAGCATGTGGGAAACAGAGCTTTGCGTTACCGCCATCCAGGTCACCATAAACACTAAAATTTTTCGTAAAATAACGGGCAGTACCCTGATAAGTGTACTTGAAAGGAGTGATGTGTTCGAAAATGAGATGAGGTGGGAAGGAGGGATGTTGTAGGTGCTGTGAGCCTCTCGGAGGAATTGCGCAGACGAGGGGGGGTCAGAGGGAGGGTCTCTGCCTGGCAGGCCAGCCGTGACTGGTGGTGAAGGAGGAGAGGCGGCAGCTTTCTGTGCCATGAGGCCTTCCCAGCGCTTGGTGGGTGGCACCAGCTCTGTCACAGGCCTTTTTCTGGCTAATTGCTTGGTCCCAATCCTCCTTGTTTTGCAGCCGAACAGGGGCAGCAGGTAAGTCCATGGCAAGAAGCCCCTTCAGGTGACTTTGCAGATGGGTAGAGTGGCTTCTGGTTAGGTAATCTCCAGGCCAGACTCTGGACTACTGAATAAACTTTTACTGCCTAATGAAATTAGGACCTTCATGTGATCCTGAGTTTGAAGTTGGCTCTGTTGACTTTCCCTTCACTGACTTTCTGCTCTTCCCTGACTCCTCCATGTCCATGTCTTATTTTTTCTTCTCAAGTAATTAAAATCATATTTTTCAATGCCTGCATCTTTTTGTATGGTTTTCTCCATGCTTATCCCCAGTTTCCCTTTTTTTTTTTTTTTTTTTTTTTTTTTTTTTAAATTTACATGCAGCCTAGCCAAAATTGGATATGCATCAATCTATCTTTTACTTTATTTCTTTGTTTAAGTGATGGTGGAGAGCTGGCAAATCCATATTGTCTAGTGGTCTTTGTGTATACTGATTCATTATGTGGCATGTTTTCTTCCTAGGATGCCTGGAAGTTTCTTTTTCTTACATTATAGATTTCTTGCTTTACTTTTAAGAATGGTGGGTGAGAGTTGTTTTTCAGGTAGTGGGTTCATTTTATTAATTAGTTAATGTTCTATCTTGTAATTCTAACACAGGGCATTAGCATGGTTCAGAAGCTATGAGATTTACGTTCACTTGATCTGCAACAAGGGCTTCTGGAAATATTTACTGTTAGGCTGAGCAGGGAGAGGAAGTATTAGATTTTCTCTGTGTGTTTGTTTGGTTTTTAAATTGTTTTTGCATTTGGCTATTTGAATATTGGGACTTTGCAGTTTTTCATGTGAATGCATGTAATTGTATGTGAACAGGCATGAATGACAACGCATAAATTTTACCCAAGAGTGTGTTTAATATGTCAGTCCTCCACCAAAGAAAGATAACCAGTATAACCAAAATTTGTGACCAAATTAACTACATTATAGGATGAATAACAAATACTTGAAAACATAGGTCAGGCAACAGTTAGGAACACAGAGAACACATACAGAAAGGATTGCTGGAACTTTATCTCCTTAACAACCCTAAAGCATGGGTATATCTGCTTAAACCTAAAGCAGCATAAGAAAATGTTTTGACAGATTAAACTGAAACCCAGAAAAATTAGTGAAATTTATCCTAGAAGTACTTTATTATGACCAGTTCTTGGGATACGAAAGAAATTAAAGGCTTTGAAGTCTAGTTTATTTAGGTTTTTTAAAAAATGTTTACTTCTTTTTCAGAAGAAGCAGTTCTGTATTGACTTCGAGAGCTTAAAAATACCTTCCTCTTGCTTCAGAGAAAAGGTAGGAAAACAATTGTCGTAATTTTTCTGCCTCATTTTTTACTTTCTCCAAACATAGCCCAGTATGGGCTTTTCCTGGGAAGCCTGGTGTTCAGACTATAAGTGTATGCATGGTGCAAGTGCTTTCTGCATCTGCAGTGGACCCGCTGTTCGTGACTTCAGTCAAACAAATTTGGGGAGTTTTTTAAATATATAATTTTAGTTGTCTATTGAGGAATTCAAGAAGAAAACAAATCAATATGTTACCAGTTTGTTCTGGGCAGTACTGGGACTGGTCGGTTATTTCCACCCCTCAATCCCTTCTGTGTTTTGTTGCAGCAGTAGAGAAACCTGATGTGTAGATACGGTCATAAAATGCATGTTGTCTGGGAGTGCTCCCTCCAGATAGTTCTTCAGCAGAGGACTCTGCCAACTGAAGTGTAAAGGACATGGGGTATTGGCAGCTAGAGCCCCTGCTTTACTGCTGCAGGGAAGATTCAGCTGCTTCTTTTCATGTTTAGTAAAGCAGTACTGGGAACAGTGTTGTGAGAAATTTGTAAGATGAATGACAGAGGGCAGCCTTTGTCCAGAAGAGAGTTGATTTCCACTAGATGAAATGTTGCAATTTAGTTCTTCAATATGTAAAAACATAGTTATACTTCGTATGTAACAAAAAGGTTATTTCACCATTCTGCCTTTTGTCATAAAACAAAGTGGTGAGACAAAGTGGTGACTTTTATTACCAGAGAAGGCAGTAATGTTCTGTGTAATGCCTCAGAAGCACATCTTTTTTTTTTTTTTTTTTTTTTTTTTTTTTTTTGTGCAACATATTTTTTTTTTTTTTGTAACTTCTGTTTGTTAGAAGAGTGGAGGGAAACAAATGGGGATCAGGAGGAAGGGAAAAGACAGCACTGGACACGATTCTATTTACACTTAAAAATGTCACAAAATTGCCAGTCTTAATGTATTGCTGTGGCATTCTGTGGCTGCAGACATTTCTTCTTCTTTTCTTTCATGATAATGAAAATGAAATAATATTTCACCTTGAAAGCTTTACTTCTGCAGTGGGATTTCAACCATAGTGCATTTGTCCAGAAACCACCAAACCTTGAGATGAGTAAAAGGTTTGACAGCTGTACATCGATAAGCTGTAGTGCCCTGTTTTCCTCGGTTCCTACCTGTCTTATATTGTGTGAGCTGGCTACACCAGAAGTGTGACTGTTGCTACATTTATAATGTGGTCCACCCAGAATCCTAAATAGTGTATTACAAGGAAAAATATGTTGTTTGGAGGGTTTTAAAAATACAATTATTAAAAACAAAAGAAAATCTACTACCAGTTGGCATACAGAAATTATTTTTTTAATAGCTTACTTTGTCTCTTAGGAAGGGAAAAATTGATAAAATACAATTGCCTTCTAAGTAGTTCTCACTCCAGCCCCTACAGCAGAAAATAGAACTTTAAAGAAGTATAGTGTTCTGGATAATTTATTAGCGTACAGGTTGCCTACAGTATGTACTAAATCTTCTACATGACTTATTTATTAGTTATATGAAACTTTTCAATTTTTTCAAAGTACTAGCATTTATTTTGATTTGTTAAAATGTGAGGTTTGAAAGCAGATGTTATTGGTGTCATCTCATACAGTGTAAAGCATACAAATACATTATAATGTTAGAGTTGCTAAGTCAAGCAGAAATTATGAAATCACAATAGTACAACAGCTCCTCCCGTACATTCAGAGTGAGATAATCACTGTGAAAAATAAAGGTGCTTTTGAAGCTTCTTAGCATAAAAATAGCAGATGTATTTCAACATCAGTAATGACACATGTCTTTTCCCACCACTTCATTCTTGGAATGGAATCTGCAGGAATGTGATAGTATTTTAACTGATATTAAATAAGTAAACAAATAAAAAAAATAAGCCAAGGCAGGTGTTCGGCAAGATCAGTTTCTGCCAAACAGTTCAAACTTAATAAAACTTTAAGCATCAGTCCGTGATCTTCTGTGAGAAAACGATAAATATAAGTTGAGCATGGCATTGGCTCTGTATGTACTGTAGAAGGTGCAAGTTAGTGATGGAGTTGCATGACTTGCAGGTAAGCTGCTGTGTTCTGCAAGGCTCTACACCCTTCACTGACAAACCTAGAATTATGCCTGATTGCACCAAATGGGCGTGCACAAAGCCCTTCCCTTGACACCGACGGTAAAAGGTGGAGGCAGTTTTGCTTATAAGAGATGACAAGTTTCCTACTTGCAAGGGCTTAGATGAAGTTACGTAAGAACTTTGAAAGAAAGTTCTTTTAAGAAAAAGGCAAAATCTCAATTTTGGGTTTTTTTTGGTTTTTTTTTTTTTTTTTTGAAGGACTATAAGAGTAATTACTTAACAAATCATTAGTCACTTGCTAATGGACAAGTAGGTAGGTATGTAGCTCCTACCTTCAATTAGTAACCAATATGAACAAAAGAAGTCCAAACGCTATAGAGAGATGCTATGGAAAATTAAATAAGAGCTATTGAGGTTTTTGTGACTGAGTTAGAAAAGTAGTTGCGGTTTTCTGAGTTATCATCAATGGGATAGTTGAAGGGACTGATAAACCTCTGCAGCCACTTGTGAATTCTCTTAAGCTTTATGCGTAGAAGTTCAACTTTGGACTTGAGGATTGAGTCCTAGGAAATAAATGTATAGATTCAGCAGTGAATTATGATCACAACGGATCAGTTGTGTATAGACAAGTTCTGTTCAGATGTTTCTTAAATTTCCTAATGAGCACAACTGTCCTGTCTCCTCTCAAAAGTACAGTTATAATGCCACATAATGCAAATGGCTGATGATCACTGTGCTTAGCACTTTATAACTTCAGTATGTTCATTTTTGACTCCTTGGTTTTTTGGAATTAAGTGTAAGTCTTGGTTAAGATGGTATCTGGCATTATGTTAATGAGAGCAGAGGTAGAAAGAGAAAGAATAGTCCAGAGAAGCTCTGGATACCCTGGTAGAGTAGGTATAGTAAAGCACAGATGAGTTCTGTCTGTGATTCATGACTTTTGTCATTGCCATAAATCAAATTTAATATTTGCTTTCTGAACCAGAGAAAGCTTTTGAAAGACCATGCTTATCTTTCATACTGTGGGTGGTAAAGTTATGCCTTAACATACTGTTTTGTCACTGGTAGTAATAATTCTGAAAGTTCTTATCAGAATAGGCATCATCTCATGTTTTAAAGTACGTCAAGAAAAGTATTCTGTTGTTTGGTGGGGTTTTTTTTTGGTTTTTCTTTTTTTAAGAAAAGTAAAAGTTAACAATTCAGATCTATTCCCTAGCCTGAAAAGATAGGCAAATAGTCTGGGCTGAAGACACATTCGTTGAAGAGTTCATTCTATTATTTCACGTTATGCACCTCAAAACTCTGAGACTATAGGTGAGTGAGGAATGTTTTCGGAAGGGAATTACATCCAATGTCATAGAAGGGAATTACATCTGATCTATGGTGCAATATGTCTGGATGGAACTTTAATGTAAGCTTGAGATGTGGAAGTTAATTACTGTAACGGGAGAGACTGAGGTTGCCAGTATGTACCCTTCATCGAATGCTGAGCTTTATGTTGATGCTTTATGTGTTTAGTTTGTGGTGGTGGTATTTTTATTAAAAAAGAAAAAAAAAGTATGTAAAAATAATTTAAATTACTCAAGATCTCAAATTCTAGCATTCTTGCATTCCTAAATCTCTTAGGAGTCATCTATTACCTATGAGAAAATAGGTGGGTGCTCTTTGAGGCTTCCTAAATGAAACATTGTGCATGTAAAATAGATATATTTCATGGGTTTTGTGCAGTGTTAAAAATTATTCAAAACTCTTCTCAGAAGGATAGTAAAAGCTACAGAGGGAACACTGGGATGGTGATACCACTGGAAGCTGCTGCTTCACAGATTTTCACAATTTTAACCTGGGTTAAAATTGACCTGTACATTACCTAATGTGATTCAGAATAAGCAGTTTTCATATTGGTGGCTTTCTTGCTATAGCAATGAAAACATGATTCGCCACTGTAATGGGGACATCACTTAAATTACGCCAGAATTGCTAATGTAGAAGCAGGCTGTTAATAAAACTGTTGTGTGCTAATGATGTTCCCATCGTGTTAATTACAATTTCTATATTAGCAACTTCTGTATTATATCAGCAAGTAGTAAGCCAACCCATCAATGTTATAGTAAGGTTATTTATGTACTAAAACTTGTCTGGTATATTAGAAAATTTGAGAGCTTCACTAAAGACACTGATGTCCAAAGGACAGACAGAAGACTGATAGGTCTATTGTGACTTCTGGATTCATTCCTAGCTTAGCTCCGTAATGCAAGAACAAAACTTCAGCTGTGGAGTTGCACATCTAGATATCTTCAAAGTCTGTAGGATTTGAGTGTGTCTGTCGATTACTTAAAAAATCCCACCCAGACATATGTGTTATTTGCTTACATCTTTCCTTAGAAAAGTTGTTGTCAATAATGAAAGAAATAAGAATGTGTTTTTGTAATTGCAGTTTTTTCTGTAATTTGGAACTGTTGCTGATACAGCAATGATGAAAAGCACTGGAAGGAGACTTGTATAGAACTGACAAAAATATATAGAATTTGGCAATGGTGTGAACATTCCAGGAGTGAAAACAAAAGCTGACAAAAACCCCTCCAGGCAGACAGATGAACAAAGAAAGTAAAACTGTGCCTTGAGAAAAGTGTGAGCTCATATGTAGGAAGTCTAAAAAAAAAAATCATTGGAGCACTGCAGTCTCACAAAGAAATGCCAGCTTTTTTTGGAACTTACAGTAAGAACACAACAAATACAAACAGTAAGGATTAGATAAGCTCATTAGTCTTTTGAATAAATACTTGTGCAATTATTGTAGGAATTGATATTTTGTGAAAGTTTTCAGAAATGGTATGTTGTTGTTTTTGAGAGAGGTCACTAAGTATGAAATATCAGAAGTGACTTCTACAGAGAAACTCCTTTCAGGGAGCGCGTAATACCAGTGTTGGAGAAAGGAAGCTGACTTTTACGGTTTTTCTGAAGCTTGATGGGGAATTTTGTTAACCCAGATGCACTACTCCCGTTTAGTAGTGTTGTTACAGGAGCTCAGCTTTGCATTCAGTGAAGTTCACAGGCTTTTTTCAGTAAACATGATCTGTTTATGTTTTCTTAGAATGGTAGTGTTTGGCCTTTCAAATGGGCAAAACACGCAACTAAACTGTATGAAAACAAATTTTAGTCCTAAAGTCCTGGTTCCTCAGGTGTTAAGGACGATAGGAAGATGTTCTGTGCTATGCTATTCTGTCCTAGCCTTACACTGCGTGTGTTGCCGTGGTGTTTGGATCCTACCAGCAGTGCAGTGCAGGAGGTTACGCACGCTGGTTCTCCCAATAGAAAATGTACTCAGGGCTATGTCTTACTTGGAAATGACATACAAGTGCATCTGTTGGACAAGATGAGGTCAAAAACCCTTTGTCTTTATGTGAAGTGGCGAACATAGCTCCTTAGACCTATGGGAGTTATTTGATAGCAGTGGGCTAGATTCCGCCAAAGGTGACTGCTAGATTGTCTAGTATGCTCTGTGTAAGACATCATCCAGCTACGTTTTTGTTGAGCCAAATAACAAGTTTGTCTGAAGTGTCTCTTCTAGAAAAGTATGAAGCTTTTCAGAAGTGAAGTGTCCATCATTTGTGGAGGAGGTGGGCTCTAATGGAGCACTCTGCTGTGCAAATGAATGTGTTCCAGTGAAACAATAAGTCTGAATGTTTAATTATTAGCATGAATAAATGTTGGGGAAGATCAGGCTGTAAACAGGAGAGAAACTGAGTAATATTACTGCAGAGTAGAATTGATTTGGTGTATGGGATAAACTTAGAAGTGGGAAAGCTTTGGTTTGGTTCAGGCATGTAGCTGTTTTACAGTTATAGCTGAGAGATTTATTGTAGGAGCTCATGTTGACCTATTTATTGAAAATGCTTATGTTTTTAACTGATGATTAAATACTAAATTAATGTCATGAGCTGATTAAATAAAATATTTATGGTATAATATCACAAAGATCGATTAATGCATTTACCTTCTCTCCTCATTGCAACTCATTTATCCAGAATAGACTGCTGTTGTGATTTTTTTTAAAAGGCATCTGATGCAGTCCTTGCAATAGAAGTTAATATTAATTTCCAAGGATAAACATATTTTTTACTTTTAAGCTGAATCTTGTTTACATATTTTAATGTGTCATTTCAGTTTTCTGTAGCGTAGCTGTACTCGTAATTTCTTTCAAGAAAAGCAGATGAATTGTTGCCTCACTAAACTCTCTGTTCCTGAACACTAGAAATTCAGCATGCCTCAAAAAACATCTATCTATAATGTCTCTTCTTAATGTTGTTATGAGATTTGCTTTGTTGATTGCTTATTGTATTCTGTACCTCAGTCTGTATTGCAGCTTTGAGGTCTCCTTAGAATACACGTGCTCGCTGGGCTAGGATATTTCAGAGATCAATCTCTGTTTAATGGTGATCTTTCAGTTTCATCTCACTGTTTAAACATGCAGTACAGGGAAGCTGTTACTTGATTTTTTTTTCAGTGCTACCTTTTTAAGCTCCTCACTTCAGTAGAAACATGATCCTATGAAGACTTGTATTTATCTGCATAGCTTTGCTTAAGACTGTGGGACTGCTCACAAAGTGAGCAGGTCTGCAGGGCTGGATGCTTTCAGAAGCACTGTCTAAATAAAAGCCATTGAGAATGGCTTCCACAGGTCTGGAACTGACAAAGAAAAGGGAACTTGCAAATGTTGGGATTTCATCATGTTAGTGCTCTGAGCTAGGCATATAATTGGGCTATTTATGAGTCTGACATCTTTTAAAGTATTGTGATTAAGAGGGGCTCCAAGGTAGGCTGGAGAAGGTGGCAACAGCAGCTCCTTTTTCTGTACATTTTTCATTGTAATTTGGGTAGAGGTCCAGTGGAAGATGCATATTCTACATAAAATTCATCTTTTATTGAAAAGCTAACTGGGAATTTCTTCTCTGTTTCGTTTAGAATTCAACGAGAATTGGGTACTTAATTCTTCTAGGCATCTGAGTGTCAAGTTCAGGGGCCTTTTTAGGTATAGGTGCATATTTCATCGATGTGTTTCTAACATGCCAAGCTATGTGTGGGATAAATAAATAGAAAAGAACGTATTTTATGCTACATGCATCTTGAAACGTTGCAAATAATTTCTTGGTAGCTCAGCAATGAATTTGACTTCTATATACTCTGTAACGTTGTTTTTAAGATCATGGGTAATAATTTTTTTCCAGTGTTACAATGAAACCTTAGAAGTTAATTACTTGGGATAGCTGGATTATTTTTGCTTATCTCTATTCAGCTGGGATTACGTACAATTTGAATGTAGCACCATGGTATGAGTCCACTTCAGATACAGTCAATTATATAAGTCTATCGACAGCTTTTTTTATTATGTGAACAACAGAGATGTAAGGCTTGTGTTCTGTGATGAATGTAGATTAGAAAGAGGTCACCCTGACATACATAATTAGTTTCAGAATTTTAAATTAATAGCTTGTGTGCCCCTAAGGCATCCATACATTCAGGCTGAGGCTGCAGGATATCTGGTCCAGCTCCTGCCTGCTTTTGTCAGCAATGACATGGCTTCATGCACTGCTTATATAATGGCATAAGATCTTATGGCAGGACTAAATCACTGTAAAAACAGAATTTGCATAATACTTTGGTCATACTACATATATTTCCCTTTGGAAACATTTGCACTGTTAAATTATTATGCAGGCTTCTGGTAGATGGTTGGCTCAACATAGTATGTCTTCAGGTGCTTTATGAGAGCTAAGCAGATGCTTAAACAAGTTTCTGCAAACAGTTAACTGAGAAGATCTAGAGGTGTATGAAATAGCTAGCCTGCCTCATTATTGAACAGTGCTAACTTAAAATATCTAAACTAAAGGTCAACTGAAGGGCATTACCTTCCAAAACCTGAATCATAGCATAGAATCCAGACCTCTACCCCAAATTGGAGCCAATCAAAGCTGAGAATTGCTTTTGTAAGGAATTTGGCTGATGACTTCATGTCTCACAATGGATCAGTCTCTTATGGGTTCTGTCTGCCACTGGCGAGAGGTCATTGTCGGCAGGACCAGACATGCTTTAGTTCCTCATCTATAGGCTCAGGCGTGATAGCTGAGTTTCTTGAACTTCTTCAGATGCGTTGAGTTTCAGTTTAACTTCAGTTGGGTTACAAATATGAGTTCAATGTTCTAAGAGATAAAAATTCTGAGTAGCATTTCAACTCTTGATTGCGTGTGACTGTTTTCAATTATGTTAATATAGGTTATTTTTCAGTTTATTCAGGTGTCAAACTGGGGGGAAAAAAAAAAAAAATCAGTATTTCTCAGAATTGAGACAATGGGACCATGGATTTCAAGGCATTGAAGCTGCTGAATTATAGTAGTACTAGTGAAAGGAAACATAGGAGGACAGGATTTTTATTGGTATGAGTTTTCTGTGTTTTTGCTGGCATTTGTAATCAAAGACTTTATCTGTCATCCTTATTTAAAAAAAAAAAAAGTGTCAGATACCGTTCTGCCCCACAGCAAGCTTTAGCGGAGATGCAAAATAAAAGTAGCTTATTAATTGCAGTTTTTTAGGTATTTTTAAAAAATGTCTTACATGAGGATATAATTCTAAAATATCACAAGTCCAGCAATCTGCAGATGAAGGCAACAGCATAGTATTAGTTTACTGCCCTTTTATTTCCCTGAAAATGGCATTACTTGTCAGTCAGTGCCTCTTATTTAAGTAAGTGGAATGTGACAGACAAATCCTCAAGTTTTCAGCCTTTTTTCCTTTTCTTTTTTGTTTTTTTTCTTTTCTTTAGAGATAATGCTGTTGAAATAAATGTCACCAAGTAATGGTTTCCTGCTGCCACATAAATGCCATTGTAAAACCGATTATTTATTTCATAATTATCTGTTTTATGGAAAATAAATACTGGAGCAATCAAAAAATGTTTATTTCCAAAGTAGAAGACATTGATCCTGTGACAGCCCTCTATTATGATGTATTTACTTCCATTGTTATGCCAAATGATTGATGGGTTGCAAATTGAATCATTTTGTCCTCTGGGGACTTATGTAGTTGAGTGATTTTTCACACAATGCTGGTTTTGTTGGATTCCTTTGTCCTTCTCTGTGGCCAATTCAGACTACCTTCCTTGTTTGCAGAATGTGTGAGAACACCTGATTTCTTGTCTGTCTGTGCCTATTTCTGAACGTTTTCCAGAGCTAATTGTTTTGACGTTCTTCATTGCTTGTCCATGCTGTCACATAGTTTGTCAATGAGAGGAGTCCAGGGGTGCATCTTTTGCTGTTAAGGCTCCTTTCTTTGAAATTCTACTTTTAAATCTTTCCACTCACTGGCAATGGTATTATACAAGGCTCCCACAGAAAAATAACCTTTATCCCTAGTGATTATTCAATTCCCTGGATGAGAGCATGTGGGAGGACCACAAAAGAGGATGGACAAACAAGGCAAGGGAGATGTTTATACTCTGTGTGAGGAAAACGTGACAAAGATATAATCATGACATAGGCAGGAGCACGTGGCAAATGTTCTTATAAAAATGACTGGAACTGCAGAAACGCATAGACTGGTTTCAGTTAATGTGGTTGAAAGATACATAGCGGCAGAATTCTGAAGATGTTAACATGAATTTAGAGAAATCTCTTTAATCTTTTCGTGAAGATAATGTTTTACAAGTTCTGTAATTTGCTCCATAAACAGCCCTTTTTTTTCTTCCCTGCTCTGAAGTGAGAATATGTAGAGGCAGCTAAGAGGTTTCTTCCGAAGTGGGATAGAATGAGGAACTAAAATATAAAACTCATTTCAGACTTTCACAAATTCAAACTGTCTTCATTTTCCTTTTGTTACAACTGGTTGTCTTTATTTACTTTTTCCTTCTTTTCTCCCTGAAACCGGAAGATTGATTTTGCTTTTGCTCTTGTCTTTACTTAAATCCAGATCAAGTCTTTTAGGCTCCTCTGAGTTTTTCCAAGTTCATATTTCTATCACTGTGTGAACCATATAAAGTCTTATCTTATTGGTGTTTTATGTAATGAATGAAGAGTCAGATAAAAACCAAGCATGGGAGACAGAAAAGAAGCAAACAGTACAAAGCTAAAACATCACAAATACATTATATATATATAT